>CAWUFW010015387.1:202500-363533 GCA_963921515.1 Calotriton arnoldi | reverse complement strand
AAAGAAGTCCTGAAATGCGAGAGGGCCAGGACGGACCTCCGCAGAGCATGTTTGTTCCAGGTGTGCCGCAAATGTCCGCACAATCGCCTCCCGGGTATGTAACAGAATCCCGTTACTATCCCTGAGCTGCAAAACCGGATCATGAGTAGTCTCTGATTTGATTAGCCAAGCTAAGAGTGCCCCAGACCTATCTCCCTCCGCATATAATCTCTGCCTATACGTGGTATATTTATACTTCTCAAGACGGGACCATGCTTCAAGTAATTCTCCCTGCACTCTCCCCCATTCCGTCCGACTCTCAGGGACTTGATGTAATGTCCCTTCCAGGGTCTTTAATCGTCTCTCCAAGGACTCTATATCCGCTGATAGTTGCCGATATACACCATATGCGGTTTTCATACAAACCCCTCTAATAACGACTTTCATGGCCTCCCATTCCGTGGATCTCGCATTAGTGGATCCCCAGTTCTCTGCAAAATAGTGTCTTAACTCATGTGTAACCGCCTGTACAAAGGGAGGATCCTGCAAGGCTTCGGCACGAAGACGCCACAATGGGATAGGGGGCCTGCCCGGACTGGAGTTCACAGTCAATAATAGCGGGGAATGATCGGAGATATATCGTGGCAAATAAGCGACTGCCTCTGTTGTGGCCACCAGATTGTCTGAGAGATAACAGGTATCTATCCTCGAGAAGGTGTTAGCCACTGGACTAAAACAGGAGAACTCCCGTTGTACCGGGTTACGGAGCCGCCATACATCTTGCAGCCGCAGGCCCTGTAAAACACCTCGAAGAGCTTCCACCATTCGCGGTTTGGTGTTATCTCTGGGGGGCTCCCTATCTAGGAACCCGTCTAGTAAACAGTTAAAATCCCCCATAAGAAGTATCTCAGCTCCCAGAAACGGAGTCGCCGCCTTCAGCACCGCTCGGAAAAAGTTGGGACAATCAAAGTTGGGTGCGTACACATTAATAATACATAATTCTGTGCCTTCCCATGTCCCGAACAGAATAACATAACGCCCGTCTTGATCCAGTACATGATGGAGATGTTGGAACGGCACTCCAGGTGCCACCCAGATCAGCGCCCCTCGGTGAAGCCCGAATAGGATGTGGCATATATTTGCCCCCTCCAACGCTTACGTAGGCTTTTAATGGAGTCCCCCCATATATGTGTCTCCTGGAGGCCGGCTACTGCAACACCATACCGTTTTAAGAAGGCATGTATTCTGCGGCGCTTAGCAATGTTACCCAACCCTGCGGACGTTCCAACTAAGGAACTTCAGTGTTTGTACTGTCATGGTAGAGCGATGTGGAAGGTGCAGCTCTGAACCCCTCTCGTCTCGGGCTCTTGGCCCTGCACAACCAACACTGGTGCAATACGGTGCATCCCTTGGTGACCCTGAAAAATCCCCAACAACAAATCAAACATATACAAAACAAAACTTGCATGTCCCGTCCCTCCACCCCCCGGGCAGTCATGTGAATGAACATACATATTGCTATATAAGCCGTCCCACAAACCGCCCAACACCTCCCCCCTCCCCCTTACCCATTACAACTAGAAATTGCTTTACAAGAGAGTTGGATACCCCGGGGCGCGAGATCACTCTCAAGCCTCCCCGGTGAACCGAGTCTCTGTAGGGTGCGCTGCTATATCGCCGGCAGCCCAAATCAGACCACTTTACCGCCAAATAATCATAACGCCAGTCGTAACAGTGATCAAACCCGAGGCATGGAACCCAGGCCGAGGAGGGGGTATGGAAATTCACACTGATATCCTACACCCACAACCCCCAAACATCCCACTTTTATTCGCATTTGTAGCCCCCATCAACCTCTCCTCCCCACCAAACAGATCTTCCTCAGAGGTTAACCGTTAGTGCCAGTTCCCACAATTTCAACTTAACAATACTAAAGATACTTTACAGCTTCTTGGCATTAGTCCTTTCCACTGCCGGAGCCTCCCGTGTCAGGGATGATTTCTGGTGTAACCTCCGCAGAATCCGAAACGAGCTCTGTGTCCGAAACCTGTAAGGTGCCATCGCGCTGCACCAAGATCCGGCCCAAACTCATTGTGCGCCGCTCAGACTTGTGTTTCGGAGGTTGCCGTCTACTCCTTTCAGGCGATCTGGTGGCGCGGGAGTCTGCTGTATCTGACGTGGAGACCAATCTTCGGCTTTCCGGAGCTGTAGTGTCCAGCCAGTCTCTCGCCTCCTCCGCAGAAAAAAAGAACAAGACCCGGCCCCCACTCACCACCCTGAGTTTCGCCGGGAACATGAGACTGTATTTCAGATTTAAGTCTCTGAGTCGACGTTTGACAGATACAAAGGTCTTCCTCTGTTCTTGGACTCTCTGTGTGTAGTCGGGATATATCGCAATGGAATGTCCCTCAAAGAAGAAACGTCATCCGCTACGGGAGAGCTGGAGCAGGAGGTCCATATCTCTAAAATTGAACAATTTAGCAATTATGGCCCGAGGAGGGGCCCCAGGTCGGGGGGGGCACCAACGCTCTATGCACCCTCTCCACACTAAAGAATTTCGACAACTGTTTGGGTGCTATTTCGGTGGTAATCCAGTTCTCCAAGAAGAGATCCGTGGCTTCCCCCTCCGCCCTTTCCGGAAAACCTACGAATCGGAGGTTCCCTCTTCTCGACCGTCCTTCAGAATCTTCAGCCCGATCCTCGAGCTTAATTACCTTCCACTGCAGATCCACCACCGTGGCGCTAAGACTCTTAACCTCACTCTTCAGAGTCTCTGAATCCTTTTCACTGATCGTCACCCGATCCGAGACCTTACGTAGGTCCCATCTCAACAAGTTGACATCAATAGCCACGGCATCAATTTTCCTGATCATGTCGTCTCTAGTCGCTTGCACAGCTCGGATCACATCCATGAGGGTCGGAGTATCTTCTCCCGCCACTTCAGCTGCCTCTTTCTCCGATGCGTTGCCATTTCCACGATCTTCCGTGCCATGTGTGACCGGCTGGGCATAGTTCAGGATTTTATTTGCTTGTGATTTTGGCGGGTTACCTTTGCCCATATTTCTTGGCTGACAAATAGATACTGCTAACAAACGTCGACGCGGCACTCGGGCTGTCACTGAGTGTATCCACAGTGTAGAAAAGTATCTCCCAGGGTACGGAAAAGAATGTTGGCGTGGGACATTCACCTCAAGTTATGCGGTTTATGTAACAATATCTCTCCCAGGAGCAGCGTGTGGGTCAGGAAGCACCAGGATCTGTTAGCCGACCAGTCCAGGGCCGCCGTCTAGATCGTTTTCGCCTGGTGCCGACTGTTCTTACAGTGTGCCAGTTCCGCAATTATGCTCTATACCCTGGGGCACCACCACTACCAATCCGTCCAGCAATAACTTCGTTATGTGCATCGTGGCGCCTCGCAGGGCATGCCAGGAAGGCCACTTCATGCCCCAGGGCCGTGCACAATCCTCAGACACCCAGCAGAACTTCCAAGGGCTCCTCACTTGGGCGATGACACGCTGTTGTTCCTCCAGTTTCGGAACTCACCGCCTGATTGAACCGCCAGGGCACAAGAGGTACTCTCAGTGGCACCGATCACCGTCACCCCTCCTGCACCTCGGCGCCTCGATGTACTCTAGCTCTGGTTAGGACCCAGGCCTCGGGGAGCCGCGGCGCTCGTGTTAGCAGAGCGCCAGCGGCCCAGACCAACGGGAACAGGGTCTCGGTGCGCTCGCCGGCTGGTGTGTCCTCTTTTCATTGGGCGGCGCTCCGCCAGTGGATCTGGCGCTCCCAAGCAAGGGCCGCGAATCCGCAACCCAGACAGCGGCGATGATCCCCGATGCTCAGCGGTGGGCTCCGCTGTCAGCGCTGTGTGGGTCCCGAGCCGAACAAAATGGCAGGCCTCACCACCGCCGGAGCCGAACTGCTTCAGCTGCCGTTGCTTCCCACAGAAAGCGGCTATCTGCGCCAGGATCGACCAGCACACTCCTCAGGCTATCCTCCGTCACTGTAAGTCCTCCTTTTAGCAGTATTTACTCATTGGATGCAGGATATAACAGGATTTATTAGGCCGCCGCTGGAGCTCGCTCAAAGTACGACCATTTACGAGGTAGGCAAGCCACACCACCCTGGTCACCTGTTACTTATTACTAAATGTGGGTGTTAAATTGGTACTAATGGTGCGCAAACCACTCTTGCTTCTTTCTGTGCCTCTCTTGTCCCTTTCTGCATTTCTCTTGCTTCTTTGTGCACCTTTCTTCCTTTTTCTGCACTTCTCTTGCCTCTTTCTGCACATCTCTTCCGCTTTCTGTACCTCCCTTCTTTCTGCACCTCTCTTGCTTCTTTCTGCACCTCTCTTCCTTCTTTCTTCTGTGCCTCTCTTGCCTCTTTCTGCACCTCTGTTGCTTCTTTCTGCATTTCTCTTACCTCTTTCTGCACCCTCTTCCCTTTTTCTGCACCTCTCTTGCCACTTTCTGCACCTCTCTTGCCTGTTACTGCACTTCTCTTGCCTGTTTCTGCACCTCACTTGCTTCTTTCTGCAGTTCCCTTGCTTCTTTCTGCACCTCTCTTGCTTCTTTCTGCACCCCTGTTGCCTTATTCTGCACCTATGTTGCTTCTTTCTGCACTTCTCTTGCTTCTTTCTGCACCTCTCTTGCTTCTTTCTGTACCTCTGTTGCCGCTTTCTGTACCTCACTTGTTTCTTTCTGCACCCCTATTGCCTCTTTCTGCACCCCTCTTCTGTCTTTCTGTACCTCTCTTGCCTCTTTCTGCACCCCTGTTCCCTCTTTCTGCACCTCTCCTGCCTGTTTCTGCAACTCTCTTGCCTCTTTCTGCACTTGTCTTGCCTCTTTCTGCACCTGTGTTGCTGCTTTCTGCACCCCTGTTCCCTCTTTCTACACCTCTCCTGATTTTTTCTGCACCTCTCTTGCCTCTTTCTGTACTTCTCTTGCCTCTTTCTGTACCTCTGTTGCTTCTCTCTGCACCCCTCCTGCCTCTTTCTGTACCTCTGTTCCCTCTTTCTGTACCTCTGTTCCCTCTTTCTGCACGTCTCTTCCCTCTTTCTGCACTTCTCTTCCCTCTTTCTGCACCCCTCTTGCCTCTTTCTGCACCTCACTTGCCTCTCTCTGCAACTGTGTTGCCTCTTTCTGCACCTGTCTTGTCTCTTTCTGCATCTCACTTGCCTCTTTCTGCACTTCTCTTCCATTTTTCTGCACCTTTCTTGTTTCTTTCTGCAACTCTCTTGTCTGTTTCATCACTTCTCTTGCTTCATTCTGCACCTCTTTTTGCTTCTTTCAGCACTTCTCTTGCCTCTTTCTGCACTTCTTTTGCCTGTTTCTGCAACTCTCTTGTCTCTTTCATCACTTCTCATGCTTCTTTCTGCACCTCTGTTGCTTCTTTCTGCACCCCTCTTGCCTCTTTCTATACCCCTCTTCCCTCTTTCTGTACCTCTGTTGCCTTTCTGCACCCATGTTCCCTCTTTCTGCACCTCTCTTGCCTGTTTCTGCACCACTCTCCCCTCTTTCTGCACCTCTCCTGCCTTTTTCTGCACCTCTGTTGGTTTTTTCTGCACTTTTCTTGCCTCTTTCTGCACCCCTCTTGCCTCTTTATGCACCTCTGTTGCTTCTTTCTGTGCTACTCATGCTTCCTTCTACACCTCTCCTGCTTTTTTCTGCACCCCTCTTGCCTCTTTCTGCACCCTTCTACCCTCTTTCTGCACCTCTCTTGCCTCTCTCTGCACCCCTGTTCCCTCTTTCTGCAGTTATCTTGCTCTTTCTGCACCTCTGTTGCTGCTTTCTGCACTTCTCTTGCCTCTTTATGTGCTCCTCTTGCCTCTTTCTGCACTTCTGTTGCTTCTTTCTGCACTCCTCTTGCTTCTTTCTGCACCTCTCTTGCTTATTTCTGTACCTCTCTTGCTTCTTTCTGCACTCCTCTTGCATCTTTCTGCTCCTCTCTTGCCTCTTTCTGTCATCTCTGTGCCTCTTTCTGCACCTCACTCTTGCCTCTTTCTGCAACTCTCTTGCTTCTTTCTGCACCTCTCTTGTTTCTTTCTGCACTTCTCTTGCTTCTTTCTGTACCTTTCTTCCTCTTCCTGCATCTCTCTTGCTTCTTTCTGCACCTCTCTTGACTCTTTCTGCAATTCTCTTGCCTCTTTCTGCACCTCTCTTGCTTCTTTCTATACCTCTCTTGCTTCTTTCTGCACCTCTCTTCCCTCTTTCTGCATTTCTCTTGCCTCTTTCTGCACTTCTCCTGCTTCTTTCTGCACTTCTTGTCCTTTCTGCACCTCTCTTGCGTCTTACTGCACCTCTCTTGATTCTTTCTGCACTTCTCTTGCCTCTTTCTGCACTTCTAGTGCCTCTTTCGGCACCTCTATTGCTTCTTTCTCTATTTCTCTTGCTTCTTTCTGTACCTTTCTTCCTTTTTCTGCACTTCTCTTGCCTCTTTCTGCACCTCTCTTCTTCTTTCTGCACCTCTCTTACCTCTTTCTGCACCTCTCTTGCTTCTTTCTGCACTTCTCTTGCCTCTTTCTGCACCTCTCTTGCCTCTTTCTGCACTCTCTCTTGCCTCTTTCTGCATTACTCTTGCTTCTTTCTGCACCATCTCTTGCCTCTTTCTGCATGTCTCTTGCCTCTTTCTGTACCTCTCTTGCCTGTTTCTGCACCTCTGTTGCCTCTTTCTGCACCTCTCTTTCCCCTTTCTGCACCTCTCTTGCTTCTTTCTGCACTTCTCTTGCCTCTTTCTGCACCTTTCTTGCCTCTTTCTGTAATTCTCTTGCCTCTTTCTCCACCTCTCTTGCTTCTTTCTGCACCTCTCTTGCTTCTTTCTGCACCTCTCTTGCCTCTTTCATGCACTTCTCTTGCTTCTTTCTGCACCTCTCTTACTTCTTTCTGCACATCTCTTGCCTCTTTCTGCACCTCTCTTGCCTCTTTCTGCAACACTCTTGCTTCTTTCTGCACTCTCTCTTGCTCCTTTCTGCACCTCTCTTGCTTCTTTCTGCACCTCACTTGCTTCTTTCTGCACTTCTCTTGCTTCTTTCTGTACCTTTCTTCCTCTTTCTGCACCTCTCTTGCTTCTTTCTGCACCTCTCTTGCTTCTTTCTGCACCTCTCTTGCCTCTTTCTGCACCTCTCTTGCTTCTTTCTGCACTTCTCTTGCCTCTTTCATGCACTTCTCTTGCCTCTTTCTGCACCTCTCTTGCTTCTTTCTGCACCTCTCTTGCCTCTTTCTGCACTTCTATTGCATCTCTCTGCACCTCTCTTGCCTCTTTCTGCATTACTCTTGCTTCTTTCTGCACCTCTCTTGTTTCTTTGTGCACTTCTCTTGCCTCTTTCTGTACCACTCTTGCCTCTTTCTGCACCTCATTCTTGCTTCTTTCTGCAACTCTCTTGCTTCTTTCTGCACCTCTCTTGCTTCTTTCTGCACTTCTCTTGCTTCTTTCTGTACCTTCTCTTGCCTCTTTCTGCATCTCTCTTGCTTCTTTCTGCACCTCTCTTGCCTCTTTCTGCACTTCTCCTGCCTCTTTCTGCACCTCTCTTGCTTCTTTCTGTACCTCTCTTGCTTCTTTCTGCACCTTTCTTGCCTCTTTCTGCATTTCTCTTGCCTCTTTCTGCACTTCTCCTACTTCTTTCTGCACTCTCTTGTCCATCTTTCTGCACCTCTCTTGCTTCTTTCTGCACCTCTCTTGCTTCTTTCTGCACCTCTCTTGCTTCTTTCTGCACTTCTCTTGCCTCTTTCTGCACTTCTCTTCCCTCTTTCTGCACCTCTGTTGCCTGCTTTCTGTACTTCTCTTGCTTCCTTCTGTACCTCTCTTGCCTCTTTCTGCACTTCTCTTGCCTCTTTCTGCACCTCTCTTGCTTCTTTCTGCACCTCTCTTGCCTCTTTCTGCACCTCTCTTGCTTCTTTCTGCACCTCTCTTGCTTCTTTATGCACTTCTCTTGCCTCTTTCTGCACCTCTCTTGCCTCTTTCTGCAATTCTCTTGCCTCTTTCTGCATTACTCTTGCTTCTTTCTGCACCTCTCTTGTTTCTTTGTGCACTTCTCTTGACTCTTTCTGCATTACTCTTGCTTCTTTCTGCACCTCTCTTGCTTCTTTCTGCACTTCTCTTGCATCTTTCTGCACCCCTCTTGCCTCTTTCTGCACTTCTCTTGCTTCTTTCTGTACCTTTCTTGCCTCTTTCTGCACCTCTCTTGCTTCTTTCTGCACCTCTCGTGCCTCTTTCTGCACTCCTCTTGCCTCTTTCTGCACTCCTCTTGCCTCTTTCTGCACCTCTCTTGCCTCTTTCTGCACTTCTCTTGCCTCTTTCTGCACCTCTCTTGCCTCTTTCTGCACCTCTCTTGCTTCTTTTTGCACCTCTCTTGCTTCTTTCTGCACCTCTCTTGCCTCTTTCTGCACCTCTCTTGCCTCTTTCTGCACCTCTCTTGCCTCTTTCTGCACCTCCTCTTCCTCTTTCTGCAACTTCTCTTGCTTCTTTCTGCACCTCTCTTGCTTCTTTCTGCACCTCTCTTGCCTCTTTCTGTACCTTTCTTGCCTCTTTCTGCACCTCTCTTGCTTCTTTCTGCACCTCTCGTGCCTCTTTCTGCACTTCTCTTGCCTCTTTCTGCACCTCTCTTGCTTCTTTCTGCACCTCTCTTGCTTCTTTGTGCACTCCTCTTGCCTCTTTCTGCACTTCTCTTGCCTCTTTCTGCACTTCTCTTGCCTCTTTCTGCACTTCTTGTCCTACTTTCTGCACCTCTCTTGCTTCTTTCTGCACCTCTCTTGCTTCATTCTGCACCTCTCTTGATTCTTTCTGCACTTCTCTTGCCTCTTTCTGCACTTCTCTTGCCTCTTTCTGCCACCTCTGTTGCCTGTTTCTGTACTCTCTCTTGCCTCCTTCTGCACCTTTCTTCCTCTTTCTGCACTTCTCTTGCCTCTTTCTGCACCCTTCTTGCTTCTTTCTGCACCTCTCTTGCCTCTTTCTGCACCTCTCTTGCTTCTTTCTGCACTTCTCTTGCCTCTTTCTGCACTTCTCTTGCCTCTTTCTGCACCTCTCTTGCCTCTTTCTGCACTTACTCTTGCTTCTTTCTGTACCTCTCTTGCCTCTTTCTGCATTCTCTTACCTCTTTCTGCACCTCTTGCCTCTTTCTGCACCTCTCTTACCTCTTTCTGCACCTCTCTTGCTTCTTTCTGCACCTCTCTTGCTTCTTTCTGCACTTCTCTTGCCTCTTTCTGCACCTCTCTCTGCCTCTTTCTGTAATTCTCTTGCCTCTTTCTGCACCTCCCTTGCCTCTTTCTGCACCTCTCTTGCCTCTTTCTGCACCTCTCTTGCTTCTTTCTCCACTTCTCTTGCTTCTTTCTGCACCTCTCTTGCCTCTTTCTGCACCTCTCTTGCCTTTTTCTGCACCTCGCTTTCCTCTTTCCGCACCTCTGTTGCTTCTTTCTGCACCTTTCTTGCCTCTTTCTGCAACTCTCTTGCCTCTTTCTGCACTTCTCTTGCTTCTTTCTGCATCTTCTGTACCTTTCTTCCTCTTTCTGCATCTCTCTTGCCTCTTTCTGCACCTCTCATGCCTCTTTCTGCACCTCTCTTGCTTCTTTCTGCACTTGTCTTGCTTCTTTCTGCACCTCTCTTGCCTCTGTCATGCACGTTCTCTTGCCTCTTTCTGCACCTCTCTTGCTTCTTTTTGCACCTCTCATGCCTCTTTCTGCACTTCTCTTGCCTCTTTCTGCACCTCTTTTGCTTCTTTCTTCACTTCTCTTCTGTCTTTCTGCACCTCTCTTGCTTCTTTCTGCACTTCTCTTGCCTCTTTCTGCAACACTCTTTGACTCTTTCTGCACCTCATTCTTTCCTTTCTGCAACTCTCTTGCTTCTTTCTGCACCTCTCTTGCTTCTTTCTGCACTTCTCTTGCTTCTTTCTGTACCTTTCTTGCCTCTTTCTGCATCTCTCTTGCTTCTTTCTGCACCTCTCTTGCCTCTTTCTGCAGTTCTCTTGCCTCTTTCTCCACCTCTCTTGCTTCTTTCTATACCTCTCTTGCTTCTTACTGCAACTTTCTTCCTCTTTCTGCATTTCTCTTGCCTCTTTCTGCACTTCTCTTACTTCTTTTTGCACTTCTTGTCCAACTTTATGCACCTCTCTTGCTTCTTACTGCACCTCTCATGCTTCATTCTGTACCTCTCTTGATTCTTTCTGCACTTCTCTTGCCTCTTTCTGCACTTCTCTTCCCTCTTTCTCCACCTCTGTTGCCTGTTTCTGTACTTCTCTTGCTTCTTTCTGTACCTTTCTTCCTCTTTCTGCACTTCTCTTGCCTCTTTCTGCACCCTTCTTCTTCTTTCTGCACCTCTCTTGCCTCTTTCTGCACGTCTCTTGCTTCTTTCTGCACCTCTCTTGCTTCTTTCTGCACTTGTCTTGCCTCTTTCTGCACCTCTCTTGCTTCTTTCTGCACCTCTCTTGACTTCTTTCTGCACCACTCTTGCTTCTTTCTGCACCTCTCTTGCTTCTTTCTGCACTTCTCTTGCTTCTTTCTGCACCTTTCTTCCTCTTCCTGCATCTCTCTTGCTTCTTTCTGCACCTCTCATACTTTCTGCACCTCTCTTGCTTCTTTCTGCACTTCTCTTGCTTCTTTCTGCACCTCTCTTGACTCTGTCATCACTTCTCTTGCCTCGTTCTTCACCTCTCATGCTTCTTTTTGCACCTTTCATCCTCTTTATGCAATTCTCTTGCCTCTTTTTGCAAGTCTTTTGCTTCTTTCTTCACTTCTCTTCTGTCTTTATGCACCTCACTTGCTTCTTTTTGCACCTCTCTTGCCTCTTTCATCACTTCTCTTGCTTCTTTTTGCACCTCTCTAACCTCTTTCTGCACATCTCTTGCATCTTTCTGCACCCCTCTTGTTTCTTTCTGCACTCCTCTTGCTTCTTTCTGTACCTTTCTTCCTCTTCCTGCATCTCTCTTGCTTCTTTCTACACCTCTCATACTTTCTGCACCTCTCTTGCTTCTTTCTGCACTTCTCTTACTTCTTTCTGCACCTCTCTTGACTCTGTCATGCACTTCTCTTGCCTCGTTTCTTCACCTCTCATGCTTCTTTCTGCACCTTTAATCATCTTTATGCAATTCTCTTGCCTCTTTCTGCAAGTCTCTTGCTTCTTTCTTCACTTCTCTTGCTGTCTTTATGCACCTCTCTTGCTTCTTTCTGCACTTCTCTTGCCTCTTTCTGCACTTCTCTTACCTCTTTCTCGCACCTCTCTTGCTTCTTTCTGCACCTCTCTTGCTTCTTTTTCCACCTCTCATACCTCTTTCATCACTGCTCTTGCTTCTATCTGCACCTCTCTTGCTTCTTTCTGCACTTCTCTTGCCTCTTTCTGTACCTTTCTTGCCTCTTTCTGCACCTCTCTTGCTTCTTTATGCACTTGTCTTGCCTCTTTCTGCACCTCTCCTGCCTCTTTCTGCAATTCTCTTGCCTCTTTCTCCGCCTCTCTTGCTTCATTCTGCACCTCTCTTGCTTCTTTTTGCACCTCTCTTACTTCTTTCTGCACATCTCTTGCATCTTTCTGCACCCCTCTTGCCTCTTTCTGTAATACTCTAGCCTATTTCTGCACCTCACTCTTTCCTTTCTGCAACTCTCTTGCTTCTTTCTGCACCTCTCTTGTTTCTTTCTGCACTTCTCTTGCTTCTTTCTGTACCTTTCTTCCTCTTCCTGCATCTCTCTTGCTTCTTTCTGCACCTCTCTTGACACTTTATGCAGTTCTCTTGCCTCTTTCTCCACCTCTCTTGCTTCTTTCTATAAATCTCTTGCTTCTTAGTGCACCTTTCATCCTCTTTCTGCATTTTTCTTGCCTCTTTCTGCACTTCTCCTACTTCTTTTTGCACTTCTTGTCCAACTTTATGCACCTCTCTTGCTTCTTACTGCACCTCTCTTGATTCTTTCTGCACTTCTCTTGCCTCTTTCTGCACTTCTCTTCCCTCTTTCTCCACCTCTGTTGCCTGTTTCTGTATTTCTCTTGCTTCTTTCTGTACCTTTCTTCCTCTTTCTGCACTTCTCTTGCCTCTTTCTGCACCCTTCTTCTTCTTTCTGCACCTCTCTTACCTCTTTCTGCACCTCTCTTGCTTCTTTCTGCACTTCTCTTGCCTCTTTCTGCACTTCTCTTGCCTCTTTCTCCATCTCTCTTGCCTATTTCTGCATTACTCTTGCTTCCTTCTGTACCTATCTTCCTCTTTCTGCATATCTCTTACCTCTTTCAGTACCTTCCTCTTTCTGCACCTCTCTTACCTCTTTCTGCACCTCTCTTGATTCTTTCTGCACCTCTCTTGCTTCTTTATGCACTTGTCTTGCCTCTTTCTGCACCTTTCCTGCCTCTTTCTGTAATTCTCTTGCCTCTTTCTCCACCTCCCTTGCTTCATTCTGCACCTCTCTTTCTTCTTTTGCACCTCTCTTGCCTCTTTCATCACTTCTCTTGCTTCTTTTGCACCTCTCTTGCTTCTTTCTGCACATCTCTTGCATCTTTCTGCATCCCTCTTGCCTCTTTCTGTAACACTCTAGCCTATCTGCACCTCACTCTTTCCTTTCTGCAACTCTCTTGCTTCTTTCTGCACCGCTCTTGTTTCTTTCTGCACTTCTCTTGCTTCTTTCTGTACCTTTCTTCCTCTTCCTGCATCTCTCTTGCTTCTTTCTGCACCTCTCATACTTTTTTCTGCACCTCTCTTGCTTCTTTCTGCACTTGTCTTGCTTCTTTCTGCCCTTCTCTTGACTCTGTCATCACTTCTATTGCCTCGTTCTTCACCTCTCATGCTTCTTTTTGCACCTTTCATCCTCTTTATGCAATTCTCTTGCCTCTTTCTGCAAGTCTTTTGCTTCTTTCTTCACTTCTCTTCTGTCTTTATGCACCTCTCTTGCTTCTTTCTGCACTTCTCTTGCCTCTTTCTGTAACACTCTAGACTATTTCTGCACCTCATTCTTTCCTTTCTGCAACTCTCTTGCTTCTTTCTGCACCTCTCTTGTTTCTTTCTGCACTTCTCTTGCTTCTTTCTGTACCTTTCTTCCTCTTCCTGCATCTCTCTTGCTTCTTTCTGCACCTCTCTTGACACTTTCTGCAGTTCTCTTGCCTCTTTCTCCACCTCTCTTGCTTCTTTCTATACCTCTCTTGCTTCTTAGTGCACCTTTCTTCCTCTTTCTGCATTTCTCTTGCCTCTTTCTGCACTTCTCCTACTTCTTTTTGCACTTCTTGTCCAACTTTATGCACCTCTCTTGCTTCTTACTGCACCTCTCATGCTTCATTCTGTACCTCTCTTGATTCTTTCTGCACTTCTCTTGCCTCTTTCTGCACTTCTCTTCCCTCTTTCTCCCACCTCTGTTGCCTGTTTCTGTATTTCTCTTGCTTCCTTCTGTATCTTTCTTCCTCTTTCTGCACTTCTCTTGCCTCTTTCTGCACCCTTCTTCTTCTTTCTGCACCTCTGTTACCTCTTTCTGCACCTCTCTTGCTTCTTTCTGCACTTCTCTTGCCTCTTTCTGCACCTCTCTTGCCTCTTTCATCACTCTCTCTTGCATCTTTCTGCACCTCTCTTGCCTCTTTCTGCATCTCTCTTGCCTCTTTCTGCACTTCTCTTGCCTCTTTCTGTACCATTCTTCCTCTTTGTGCACTTCTCTTGTCTCTTTCTTCACCTCTCTAGCTTTTTCTGCACCTCTGTTGCTTCTTTCTGCACCTCTCTTGCCTCTTTCATCACTTCTCTGGCTTCTTTCTGCACCTCTCTTACTTCTTTCTGCACATCTCTTGCATCTTTCTGCACCCCTCTTGTTTCTTTCTGCACTTCTCTTGCTTCTTTCTGTACCTTTCTTCCTCTTCCTGCATCTCTCTTGCTTCTTTCTGCACCTCTCATACTTTCTGCACATCTCTTGCTTCTTTCTGCACTTCTCTTGCTTCTTTCTGCACCTCTCTTGACTCTGTCATCACTTCTCTTGCCTCGTTCTTCACCTCTCATGCTTCTTTTTGCACCTTTCATCCTCTTTATGCAATTCTCTTGCCTCTTTCTGCAAGTCTTTTGCTTCTTTCTTCACTTCTCTTCTGTCTTTATGCACCTCTCTTGCTTCTTTCTGCACTTCTCTTGCCTCTTTCTGCACTTCTCTTACCTCTTTCTCCACCTCTCTTGCTTCTTGCTTCACCTCTCTTGCTTCTTTTTGCACCTCTCATACCTCTTTCATCACTGCTCTTGCTTCTATCTGCACCTCTCTTGCTTCTTTCTGCACTTCTCTTGCCTCTTTCTGTACCTTTCTTGCCTCTTTCTGCACCTCTCTTGCTTCTTTATGCACTTGTCTTGCCTCTTTCTGCACCTCTCCTTCCTCTTTCTGCAATCCTCTTGCCTCTTTCTCCACCTCTCTTGCTTCATTCTGCACCTCTCTTGCTTCTTATTGGACCTCTCTTACTTCTTTCTGCACATCTCTTGCATCTTTCTGCACCCCTCTTGCCTCTTTCTGTAATACTCTAGCCTATTTCTGCACCTCACTCTTTCCTTTCTGCAACTCTCTTGCTTCTTTCTGCACCTCTCTTGTTTCTTTCTGCACTTCTCTTGCTTCTTTCTGTACCTTTCTTCCTCTTCCTGCATCTCTCTTGCTTCTTTCTGCACCTCTCTTGACACTTTCTGCAGTTCTCTTGCCTCTTTCTCCACCTCTCTTGCTTCTTTCTATACCTCTCTTGCTTCTTAGTGCACCTTTCTTCCTCTTTCTGCATTTCTCTTGCCTCTTTCTGCACTTCTCCTACTTCTTTTTGCACTTCTTGTCCAACTTTATGCACCTCTCTTGCTTCTTACTGCACCTCTCATGCTTCATTCTGTACCTCTCTTGATTCTTTCTGCACTTCTCTTGCCTCTTTCTGCACTTCTCTTCCCTCTTTCTCCACCTCTGTTGCCTGTTTCTGTATTTCTCTTGCTTCCTTCTGTACCTTTCTTCCTCTTTCTGCACTTCTCTTGCCTCTTTCTGCACCCTTCTTCTTCTTTCTGCACCTCTCTTACCTATTTCTGCACGTCTCTTGATTCTTTCTGCACCTCTCTTGCTTCTTTATGCACTTGTCTTGCCTCTTTCTGCACCTTTCCTGCCTCTTTCTGTAATTCTCTTGCCTCTTTCTCCACCTCCCTTGCTTCATTCTGCACCTCTCTTGCTTCTTTTCGCACCTCTATTGCCTCTTTCTGCATATCTCTTGCATCTTTCTGTACCCCTCTTGTTTCTTTCTGCACTTCTCTTGCTTCTTTCTGTACCTTTCTTCCTCTTCCTGTATCTCTCTTGCTTCTTTCTGCACCTCTCATACTTTCTGCACCTCTCTTGCTTCTTTCTGCACATCTCTTGCTTCTTTCTGCACCTCTCTTGCCTCTTTCATCACTTCTCTTGCTTCTTTTTGCACCTCTCTTACTTCTTTCTGCACATCTCTTGCATCTTTCTGCACCCCTCTTGTTTCTTTCTGTACTTCTCTTGCTTCTTTCTGTACCTTTCTTCCTCTTCCTGCATCTCTCTTGCTTCTTTCTGCACCTCTCATACTTTCTGCACTCTCTTGCTTCTTTCTGCACTTCTCTTGCTTCTTTCTGCACCTCTCTTGACTCTGTCATCACTTCTCTTGCCTCGTTCTTCACCTCTCATGCTTCTTTTTGCACCTTTCATCCTCTTTGTGCAATTCTCTTGCCTCTTTCTGCAAGTCTTTTGTTTCTTTCTTCACTTCTCTTCTGTCTTTATGCACCTCTCTTGCTTCTTTCTGCACTTCTCTTGCCTCTTTCTGCACTTCTCTTACCTCTTTCTCCACCTCTCTTGCTTCTTGCTTCACCTCTCTTGCTTCTTTTGCACCTCTCATACCTCTTTCATCAGTGCTCTTGCTTCTATCTGCACCTCTCTTGCTTCTTTCTGCACTTCTCTTGCCTCTTTCTGTACCTTTCTTGCCTCTTTCTGCACCTCTCTTGCTTCTTTATGCACTTGTCTTGCCTCTTTCTGCACCTCTCCTTCCTCTTTCTGCAATCCTCTTGCCTCTTTCTCCACCTCTCTTGCTTCATTCTGCACCTCTCTTGCTTCTTTTTGGACCTCTCTTACTTCTTTCTGCACATCTCTTGCATCTTTCTGCACCCCTCTTGCCTCTTTCTGTAATACTCTAGCCTATTTCTGCACCTCACTCTTTCCTTTCTGCAACTCTCTTGCTTCTTTCTGCACCTCTCTTGTTTCTTTCTGCACTTCTCTTGCTTCTTTCTGTACCTTTCTTCCTCTTCCTGCATCTCTCTTGCTTCTTTCTGCACATCTCTTGACACTTTATGCAGTTCTCTTGCCTCTTTCTCTACCTCTCTTGCTTCTTTCTATACCTCTCTTGCTTCTTAGTGCACCTTTCATCCTCTTTCTGCATTTCTCTTGCCTCTTTCTGCACTTCTCCTACTTCTTTTTGCACTTCTTGTCCAACTTTATGCACCTCTCTTGCTTCTTACTGCACCTCTCTTGATTCTTTCTGTACTTCTCTTGCCTCTTTCTGCACTTCTCTTCCCTCTTTCTCCACCTCTGTTACCAGTTTCTGTATTTCTCTTGCTTCTTTCTGTACCTTTCTTCCTCTTTCTGCACTTCTCTTGCCTCTTTCTGCACCCTTATTCCTCTTTCTGCACCTCTCTTACCTCTTTCTGCACCTCTCTTGCTTCTTTCTGCTCTTCTCTTGCCTCTTTCTGCACTTCTCTTGCCTCTTTCTCCATCTCTCTTGCCTATTTCTGCATTACTCTTGCTTCCTTCTGTACCAATCTTCCTCTTTCTGCATATCTCTTACCTCTTTCAGTACCTTTCTTCCTCTTTCTGCACCTCTCTTACCTCTTTCTGCACCTCTCTTGATTCTTTCTGCACCTCTCTTGCTTCTTTATGCACTTGTCTTGCCTCTTTCTGCACCTTTCCTGCCTCTTTCTGTAATTCTCTTGCCTCTTTCTCCACCTCCCTTGCTTCATTCTGCACCTCTCTTTCTTCTTTTTGCACCTCTCTTGCCTCTTTCATCACTTCTCTTGCTTCTTTTTGCACCTCTCTTACTTCTTTCTGCACATCTCTTGCATCTTTCTGCACCCCTCTTGCCTCTTTCTGTAACACTCTAGCCTATCTGCACCTCACTCTTTCCTTTCTGCAACTCTCTTGCTTCTTTCTGCACCGCTCCTGTTTCTTTCTGCACTTCTCTTGCTTCTTTCTGTAGCTTTCTTCCTCTTCCTGCATCTCTCTTGCTTCTTTCTGCACCTCTCTTGAAACTTTCTGCAGTTCTCTTGCCTCTTTCTCCACCTCTCTTGCTTCTTTCTATACCTCTCTTGCTTCTTAGTGCACCTTTCTTCCTCTTTCTGCATTTCTCTTGCCTCTTTCTGCACTTCTCCTACTTCTTTTTGCACTTCTTGTCCAACTTTATGCACCTCTCTTGCTTCTTACTGCACCTCTCATGCTTCATTCTGTACCTCTCTTGATTCTTTCTGCACTTCTCTTGCCTCTTTCTGCACTTCTCTTCCCTCTTTCTCCACCTCTGTTGCCTGTTTCTGTATTTCTCTTGCTTCCTTCTGTACCTTTCTTCCTCTTTCTGCACTTCTCTTGCCTCTTTCTGCACCCTTCTTCTTCTTTCTGCACCTCTCTTACCTCTTTCTGCACGTCTCTTGATTCTTACTGCACCTCTCTTGCTTCTTTATGCACTTGTCTTGCCTCTTTCTGCACCTTTCCTGCCTCTTTCTGTAATTCTCTTGCCTCTTTCTCCACCTCCCTTGCTTCATTCTGCACCTCTCTTTCTTCTTTTTGCACCTCTCTTGCCTCTTTCATCACTTCTCTTGCTTCTTTTTGCACCTCTTTTACTTCTTTCTGCACATCTCTTGCATCTTTCTGTACCCCTCTTGCCGCTTTCTGTAACACTCTAGCCTATCTGCACCTCACTCTTTCCTTTCTGCAACTCTCTTGCTTCTTTCTGCACTGCTCTTGTTTCTTTCTGCACTTCTCTTGCTTCTTTCTGTACCTTTCTTCCTCTTCCTGCATCTCTCTTGCTTCTTTCTGTACCTCTCATACTTCTTTCTGCACCTCTCTTGCTTCTTTATGCACTTGTCTTGCTTCTTTCTGCACCTCTCTTGACTCTGTCATCACTTCTCTTGCCTGGTTCTTCACCTCTCATGCTTCTTTTTGCACCTTTCATCCTCTTTATGCAATTCTCTTGCCTCTTTCTGCAAGTCTTTTGCTTCTTTCTTCACTTCTCTTCTTTCTTTATGCACCTCTCTTGCTTCTTTCTGCACTTCTCTTACCTCTTTCTCTAACACTCTAGACTATGTCTGCACCTCATTCTTTCCTTTCTGCAACTCTCTTGCTTCTTTCTGCACCTCTCTTGTTTCTTTCTGCACTTCTCTTGCTTCTTTCTGTACCTTTCTTCCTCTTCCTGCATCTCTCTTCCTTCTTTCTGCACCTCTCTTGGCACTTTCTGCAGTTCTGTTGCCTCTTTCTCTACCTCTCTTGCTTCTTTCTATACCTCTCTTGCTTCTTAGTGCACCTTTCATCCTCTTTCTGCATTTCTCTTGCCTCTTTCTGCACTTCTCCTACTTCTTTTTGCACTTCTTGTCCAACTTTATGCAGCTCTCTTGCTTCTTACTGCACCTCTCATGCTTCATTCTGCACCTCTCTTGATTCTTTCTGCTCCTCTCTTGCCTCTTTCTGCACTTCTCTTCCCTCTTTCTCCACCTCTGTTGCCTGTTTCTGTACTTCTCTTGCTTCTTTCTGCACCTTTCTTCCTCTTTCTGCACCTCTCTTACTTCTTTCTGCACATCTCTTGCTTCTTTCTGCACCCCTCTTCCCTCTTTCTGCACCTCTCTAGCCTCTTTCTGCACCTCACTCTCTTCTTTCTGCACCTCTCTTGCTTCTTTATGCACTTGTCTTGCCTCTTTCTGCACCTCTCCTGCCTCTTTCTGCAATTCTCTTGCCTCTTTCTCTGCCTCTCTTGATTCATTCTGCACCTCTCTTGCTTCTTTTTGCACCTCTCTTACTTCTTTCTGCACATCTCTTGCATCTTTCTGCACCCCTCTTGCCTCTTTCTGTAACACTCTAGCCTATCTGCACCTCACTCTTTCCTTTCTGCAACTCTCTTGCTTCTTTCTCCACTGCTCTTGTTTCTTTCTGCACTTCTCTTGCTTCTTTCTGTACCTTTCTTCCTCTTCCTACTTCTCTCTTGCTTCTTTCTGTACCTCTCATACTTCTTTCTGCACCTCTCTTGCTTCTTTATGCACTTGTCTTGCTTCTTTCTGCACCTCTCTTGACTCTGTCATCACTTCTCTTGCCTCGTTCTTCACCTCTCATGCTTCTTTTTGCACCTTTCATCCTCTTTATGCAATTCTCTTGCCTCTTTCTGCAAGTCTTTTGCTTCTTTCTTCACTTCTCTTCTGTCTTTATGCACCTCTCTTGCTTCTTTCTGCACTTCTCTTGCCTCTTTCTGTAACACTCTGAGCAATTTCTGCACCTCATTCTTTCCTTTCTGCAACTCTCTTGCTTCTTTCTGCACCTCTCTTGTTTCTTTCTGCACTTCTCTTGCTTCTTTCTGTACCTTTCTTCACTCTTCCTGCATCTCTCTTCCTTCTTTCTGCACCTCTCTTGACACTTTCTGCAGTTCTGTTGCCTCTTTCTCTACCTCTCTTGCTTCTTTCTACACCTCTCTTGCTTCTTAGTGCACCTTTCATCCTCTTCTGCATTTCTCTATCCTCTTTCTGCACTTCTCCTACTTCTTTTTGCACTTCTTGTCCAACTTTATGCACCTCTCTTGCTTCTTACTGCACCTCTCATGCTTCATTCTGCACCTCTCTTGATTCTTTCTGCACCTCTCTTGCCTCTTTCTGCACTTCTCTTCCCTCTTTCTCCACCTCTGTTGCCTGTTTCTGTATTTCTCTTGTTACCTTCTGTACCTTTCTTCCTCTTTCTGCACTTCTCTTGCCTCTTTCTGCACCCTTCTTCTTCTTTCTGCACCTCTCTTACCTCTTTCTGCCCCTCTCTTGCTTCTTTCTGCAAATCTCTTGCCTCTTTCTGCACTTCTCTTCCCTCTTTCTCCATCTCTCTTGCCTATTTCGGCATTACTCTTGCTTCCTTCTGTCCCTATCTTCCTCTTTCTGCATATCTCTTACCTCTTTTAGTACCTTTCTTCCTCTTTCTGCACCTCTCTTACCTCTTTCTGCACCTCTCTTGATTCTTTCTGCACATCTCTTGCTTCTTTATGCACTTGTCTTGCCTCTTTCTGCACCTTTCCTGCCTCTTTCTGTAATTCTCTTGCCTCTTTCTCCACCTCCCTTGCTTCATTCTGCACCTCTCTTTCTTCTTTTTGCACCTCTCTTGCCTCTTTCATCACTTCTCTTGCTTCTTTTTGCACCTCTTTTACTTCTTTCTGCACATCTCTTGCATCTTTCTGTACCCCTCTTGCCTCTTTCTGTAACACTCTAGCCTATCTGCACCTCACTCTTTCCTTTCTGCAACTCTCTTGCTTCTTTCTGCACTGCTCTTGTTTCTTTCTGCACTTCTCTTGCTTCTTTCTGTACCTTTCTTCCTCTTCCTGCATCTTTCTTGCTTCTTTCTGTACCTCTCATACTTCTTTCTGCACCTCTCTTGCTTCTTTATGCACTTGTCTTGCTTCTTTCTGCACCTCTCTTGACTCTGTCATCACTTCTCTTGCCTTGTTCTTCACCTCTCATGCTTCTTTTTGCACCTTTCATCCTCTTTATGCAATTCTCTTGCCTCTTTCTGCAAGTCTTTTGCTTCTGTCTTCACTTCTCTTCTTTCTTTATGCACCTCTCTTGCTTCTTTCTGCACTTCTCTTGCCTCTTTCTCTAACACTCTAGACTATTTCTGCACCTCATTCTTTCCTTTCTGCAACTCTCTTGCTTCTTTCTGCACCTCTCTTGTTTCTTTCTGCACTTCTCTTGCTTCTTTCTTTACCTTTCTTCCTCTTCCTGCAACTCTCTTCCTTCTTTCTGCACCTCTCTTGGCACTTTCTGCAGTTCTGTTGCCTCTTTCTCTACCTCTCTTGCTTCTTTCTATACCTCTCTTGCTTCTTAGTGCACCTTTCATCCTCTTTCTGCATTTCTCTTGCCTCTTTCTGCACTTCTCCTACTTCTTTTTGCACTTCTTGTCCAACTTTATGCAGCTCTCTTGGTTCTTACTGCACCTCTCATGCTTCATTCTGCACCTCTCTTGATTCTTTCTGCTCCTCTCTTGCCTCTTTCTGCACTTCTCTTCCCTCTTTCTCCACCTCTGTTGCCTGTTTCTGTATTTCTCTTGTTACCTTCTGTACCTTTCTTCCTCTTTCTGCACTTCTCTTGCCTCTTTCTGCACCCTTCTTCTTCTTTCTGCACCTCTCTTACCTCTTTCTGCACCTCTCTTGCCTCTTTCTGCACTTCTCTTGCCTCTTTCTCCATCTCTCTTGCCTCTTTCTCCATCTCTCTTGCCTATTTCGGCATTACTCTTGCTTCCTTCTGTCCCTATCTTCCTCTTTCTGCGTATCTCTTACCTCTTTTAGTACCTTTCTTCCTCTTTCTGCACCTCTCTTACCTCTTTCTGCACCTCTCTTGATTCTTTCTGCACATCTCTTGCTTCTTTATGCACTTGTCTTGCCTCTTTCTGCACCTTTCCTGCCTCTTTCTGTAATTCTCTTGCCTCTTTCTCCACCTCCCTTGCTTCATTCTGCACCTCTCTTTCTTCTCTTTGCACCTCTCTTGCCTCTTTCATCACTTCTCTGGCTTCTTTCTGCACCTCTCTTGCTTCTTTCTGCACCTCTATTGCCTCTTTCTGCATTTCTCGTGCTTCTTTCTGTAACACTCTAGCTATCTGTCTCCTCTCTTCCTCTTTCTGCAACTCTCTTGCTTCTTTCTGCACTTCTCTTGTTTCTTTCTGCACTTCTCTTGCTTCTTTCTGGACCTTTCTTCCTCTTTCTGCACCTTTCTTGCTTCTTTCTGTACCTTTCATTCTTTCTGCACCTCTCTTGCTTCTTTCTGCACTTCTCTTGCTTCTTTCTGCACCTCTCTTGACTCTGTCATCACTTCTCTTGGATCGTTCTTCACCTCTCATGCTTCTTTTTGCACCTTTCATCCTCTTTATGCAATTCTCTTGCCTCTTTCTGCACGTCTTTTGCTTCTTTCTTCACTTCTCTTCTGTCTTTATGCACCTCTCTTGCTTCTTTCTGCACTTCTCTTGCCTCTTTCTGCACCTCTCTTGCCTCTTTCTGTACTATCTGCCTCTTCTGCACCTCATTCTTTCCTTTCTGCAACTCTCTTGCTTCTTTCTGCACCTCTCTTGTTTCTTTCTGCACTTCTCTTGCTTCTTTCTGTACCTTTCTTCCTCTTCCTGCACCTCTCTTGCTTCTTTCTGCACCTCTCTTGACACTTTCTGCAGTTCTCTTGCCTCTTTCTCTACCTCTCTTGCTTCTTTCTATACCTCTCTTGCTTCTTAGTGCACCTCTTCATCCTCTTTCTGCATTTCTCTTGCCTCTTTCTGCACTTCTCCTACTTCTTTCTGCACTTCTTGTCCAACTTTATGCACCTCTCTTGCTTCTTTACTGCACCTCTCATGCTTCATTCTGCACCTCTCTTGATTCTTTCTGCACCTCTCTTGCCTCTTTCTGCACTTCTCTTCCCTCTTTCTCCACCTCTGTTGCCTGTTTCTGTATTTCTCTTGCTTCCTTCTGTACCTTTCTTCCTCTTTCTGCACTTCTCTTGCCTCTTTCTGCACCCTTCTTGCTTCTTTCTGCACCTCTCTTACCTCTTTCTGCACCTCTCTTGATTCTTTCTGCACTCTCTTGCTTCTTTCTGCACTTCTCTTGCCTCTTTCTCCACCTCTCTTGCCTCTTTCTGTATTCTCTTGCTTCTTTCTGCACCTCTCTTCCTCTTTCTGCACTCTCTTGCCTCTTTTAGCACCTTTCTTGCCTCTTTCTGCATCTCTCTTACCTCTTTCTGCACCTCTCTTGATTCTTTCTGCACCTCTCTTGCTTCTTTCTGCACTTGTCTTGCCTCTTTCTGTACCTTTCTTGCCTCTTTCTGTAATTCTCTTGCCTCTTTCTGCACCTCTCTTGCTTCTTTCTGCACCTCTCTTGCTTCTTTCTGCACCTTTCTTGCCTCTTTCATCACTTCTCTTGCTTCTTTTTGCACTTCTCTTGCTTCTTTCTGCACATCTCTTGTGTCTTTCTGCACTCCTCTTGCACTCTTTCTGTAACACTCTAGCCTATCTGCCTCAATCTTTCCTTTCTGCAACTCTCTTGCTTCTTTCTGCACCCCTCTTGTTTCTTTCTGCACTTCTCTTGCTTCTTTCTGTACCTTTCTTCCTCTTCCTTCATCTCTCTTGCTTCTTTCTGCACCTCTCATACTTTCTGCACCTCTCTTGCTTCTTTCTGCACTTCTCTTACTTCTTTCTGCACCTCTCTTGACTCTGTCATCACTTCTCTTGCCTCGTACTTCACCTCTCATGCTTCTTTTTGCACCTTTCATCCTCTTTATGCAATTCTCTTGCCTCTTTCTGCAAGTCTTTTGCTTCTTTCTTCACTTCTCTTCTGTCTTTATGCACCTCTCTTGCTTCTTTCTGCACTTCTCTTGCCTCTTTCTGTACTTCTCTTGCCTCTTTCTCCACCACTCTTGCTTCTTTCTTCACCTCTCTTGCTTCTTTTGCACCTCTCATACCTCTTTCATCACTGCTTTTGCTTCTATCTGCACCTCTCTTGCTTCTTTCTGCACTTCTCTTGCCTCTTTCTGCACTTCTCTTGCCTCTTTCTGCACTCTCTTGCTTCTTTCTGCACCTCTCTTGCTTCATTTTGCACTTCTCTTGCCTCTTTCATGCACTCTCTTGCTTCTTTCTGCACATCCTCTTGCTTCTTTCTGCACTTCTCTTGCTTCTTTCTGCACCTCTCTTGCCTCTTTCTGTACCTCTCTTGCTTCTTTCTGCACATCTCTTGCTTCTTTCTGCACCTCTCTTGCCTCTTTCTGCACCTCTCTACCTCTTTCTGCACCTCACTCTCTTCTTTCTGCAACTCTCTTGCTTCTTTCTGCACCTTTCTTGCCTCTTTCTGCACCTCTCTTGCTTCTTTCTGCACCTCTCTTGCCTCTTTCTGCACATCTCTTGCTTCTTTCTGCACTTCTCTTGATTCTTTCTGCACCTTTCCTCCTCTTTCTGCACCTCTCTTATTTCCTTTTGCACCTCTCTTACTTCTTTCTGCACCTCTCTTGCTTCTTTCTGCACCTTTCTTCCTCTTTCTGCACTTCTCTTGCTTCTTTCTGCACTTCTCTTGCTTCTTTATGCACCTCTCTTGCCATCTTTCTGCACCTCTCTTGCTTCTTTCTGCACCTCTCTTGCTTCTTTCTGCACCTCTCTTGCCTCTTTCTGCACTTCTCTTACCTCTTTCTCTGCACCTCTCTTGCCTCTTTCTGCATTCTCTTGCTTCTTTCTGCACCTCTCTTGCTTCTTTCTGCACTTCTCTTGCTTCTTTCTGTACCTCTTCATTCCTCTTTCTGCACCTCTCTTGCCTCTTTCTGCACCTCTCTTGCTTCTTTCTGCTGCTCTCTCTTGCTCTCTTTCTGCACTTCTCTTGCTTCTTTCTGCACCTCTCTTGCTTCTTTCTGCATTCTCTTGCTTCTTTCTGCACTTCTCTTGCCTCTTTCTGCACCTCTCTTGCCTCTTTCTGTACTACTCTTGCTTCTTTCTGCCTTTCTTCTTCTTTCTGCACCTCTCTTACCTCTTTCTGCACCTCTCTTGCTTCTTTCTGCACTCTCTCTTGCTTCTTTCTGCACTTCTCTTGCAAATTTCTGCACCTCTCTTGCCTCCTTCTGTACTTCTCTTGCCTCTTTCTCCACCTCTCTTGCTTCTTTCTGCACGTCTCTTGCTTCTTTCTGCACCTCTCTTGCCTCTTTCATGCACTTCTCTTGCCTCTTTCTGCACCTCTCTTACTTCTTTCTGCACATCTCTTGCCTCTTTCTGCATCTCTCTTGCTTCTTTCTGTACTTCTCTTGCCTCTTTCTGCACTTCACTCTTTCTCTTTCTGCACCTCTCTTGCATCTCTTGCACCGCTCTTGCTTCTTTCTGCACTTCTCTTGCTTCTTTCTGTAGCTTTCTTACCTCTTTCTGCACCTCTCTTGCTTCTTTCTGCACCTCTCTTGACTCTTTCTGCATTCTCTTGCCTCTTTCTGCACCTCTCTTGCTTCTTTCTGTACATCTCTTGCCTCTAATCTGCACCTTTCTTGCCTCTTTCTGCATTTCTCTTGCGTCTTTCTGCACCTCTGTTGCATCTTTCTGCACCTCTCTTGTTTCTTTCTGTACCTCTCTTGCCTCTTTCTGCACCTTTTACTTCCTTCTGCACCTCTCTTGCTTTTCTCTGCACTTCTCTTGCCTCTTTCTGCACCTCTCTTCCACTCTTTCTGTACCACCTCTGTCTGCCTGCTCTTCTTTCTGCACTCTCTTGCTTCTTTCTGTACCTCTCTTCCTTCTTTCTGCACTTCTCTTGCCTCTTTCTGCACTCTCTTCCTCTTTCTGCATCTCTCTTGCCTCTTTCTGCACGTCTCTTGATTCTTACTGCACCTCTCTTGCTTCTTTATGCACTTGTCTTGCCTCTTTCTGCACCTCTCCTGCCTCTTTCTGTAATTCTCTTGCCTCTTTCTCCACCTCCCTTGCTTCATTCTGCACCTCTCTTGCTTCTTTTGCACCTCTCTTGCCTCTTTCATGCACTTCTCTTACTTCTTTCTGCCTCTCTTACTTCTTTCTGCACATTCTCTTGCTTCTTTCTGCACCGCTCTTGTTTCTTTCTGCACTTCTCTTGCTTCTTTCTGTACCTTTCTTCACTCTTCCTGCATCTCTCTTGCTTCTTTCTGCACCTCTCATACTTCTTTCTGCACCTCTCTTGCTTCTTTCTGCACTTGTCTTGCTTCTTTCTGCACCTCTCTTGACTCTGTCATCACTTCTCTTGCCTGCGTTCTTCACCTCTCATGCTTCTTTTTGCACCTTTCATCCTCTTTATGCAATTCTCTTGCCTCTTTCTGCAAGTCTTTTGCTTCTTTCTTCACTTCTCTTCTTTCTTTATGCACCTCTCTTGCTTCTTTCTGCACTTCTCTTGCCTCTTTCTGTAACACTCTAGACAATTTCTGCACCTCATTCTTTCCTTTCTGCAACTCTCTTGCTTCTTTCTGCACCTCTCTTGTTTCTTTCTGCACTTCTCTTGCTTCTTTCTGTACTTTTCTTCCTCTTCCTGCATCTCTCTTCCTTCTTTCTGCACCTCTCTTGACACTTTCTGCAGTTCTGTTGCCTCTTTCTCTACCTTTCTTGCTTCTTTCTATACCTCTCTTGCTTCTTAGTGCACCTTTCATCTTCTTTCTGCATTTCTCTTGCCTCTTTCTGCACTTCTCCTACTTCTTTTTGCACTTCTTGTCTAACTTTATGCACCTCTCTTGCTTCTTACTGCACGTCTCATGCTTCATTCTGCACTTCTCTTGATTCTTTCTGCACTTCTCTTGCCTCTTTCTGCACTTCTCTTCCCTCTTTCTCCACCTCTGTTGCCTGTTTCTGTATTTCTCTTGCTTCCTTCTGTATCTTTCTTCCTCTTTCTGCACTTCTCTTGCCTCTTTCTGCACCTTTCTTGCTTCTTTCTGCACCTCTCTTACCTCTTTCTGCACCTCTCTTGCTTCTTTCTGCACTTCTCTTGCCTCTTTCTGCACTTCTCTTGCCTCTTTCTCCATCTCTCTTGCCTCATTTCTGCACTTACTCTTGCTTCTTTCTGCACCTCTCTTGCCTCTTTCTGCACTATCTCTTGCCTCTTTCTGTACCTTTCTTCCTCTTTCTGCACCTCTCTTGCCTCTTTCTTGCACCTCTCTTGATTCTTTCTGCACCTCTCTTGCTTCTTTCTGCACTTCTCTTGCTTCTTTCTGCACCTTCTCTCTGCCTCTTTCTGTACACTTCTCTTGCCTCTTTCTCCACCTCCTCTTGCTTCATTCTGCACCTCTCTTGCTTCTTTTTGCACCTCTCTTGCCTCTTTCATGCACTTCTCTTGCTTCTTTCTGCACCTCTCTTACTTCTTTCTGCACACTCTCTTGCATCTTTCTGCACTTCTCTTGCCTCTTTCTGTAACACTCTAGCCTTTCTGCACCTCATTCTTTCCTTTCTGCAACTCTCTTGCTTCTTTCTGCACCTCTCTTGTTTCTTTCTGCACTTCTCTTGCTTCTTTCTGTGGCTTTCTTCACTCTTCCTGCATCTCTTGCTTCTTTCTGCACTCTCTTGACACTTTCTGCAGTTCTCTTGCCTCTTTCTCCACCTCTCTTGCTTCTTTCTACACCTCTCTTGCTTCTTAGTGCACCTTTCTTCCTCTTTCTGCATTTCTCTTGCCTCTTTCTGCACTTCTCCTACTTCTTTTTGCACTTCTTGTCCAACTTTATGCACCTCTCTTGCTTCGTACTGCCTCTCATGCTTCATTCTGTACCTCTCTTGATTCTTTCTGCACTTCTCTTGCCTCTTTCTGCACTTCTCTTCCCTCTTTCTCCACCTCTGTTGCCTGTTTCTGTATTTCTCTTGCTTCCTTCTGTACCTTTCTTCCTCTTTCTGCACTTCTCTTGCCTCTTTCTGCACCTTCTTCTTCTTTCTGCACCTCTCTTGCCTCTTTCTGCACCTCTCTTGCTTCTTACTGCACCTCTCTTGCCTCTTTCTGCACTTCTCTTGCCTCTTTCTGCACCTCTCTTGCCTCTTTCTGTAACTCTCTTGCCTCTTTCTCCACCTCCCTTGCTTCATTCTGCACTTCTCTTGCTTCTTTCTGCACCTCTCTTGCCTCTTTCATCCACTTCTCTTGCTTCTTTTTGCACCTCTTTTGCTTCTTTCTGCACATCTCTTGCATCTTTCTGTACCCTCTTGCTCTTTCTGTAACACTCTAGCCTATCTGCACCTCATCTTTCACTTTCTGCAACTCTCTTGCTTCTTTCTGCACTGCTCTTGTTTCTTTCTGCACTTCTCTTGCTTCTTTCTGTACCTTTCTTCACTCTTCCTGCATCTCTCTTGCTTCTTTCTGTACCTCTCATGCTTCTTTCTGCACCTCTCTTGCTTACTTTCTGCACTTGTCTTGCTCTTTCTGCACCTTCTCTTGACTCTGTCATCACTTCTCTTGCCTCGTTCTTCACCTCTCATGCTTCTTTTTGCACCTTTCATCCTCTTTATGCAATTCTCTTGCCTCTTTCTGCAAGTCTTTTTGCTTCTTTCTTCACTTCTCTTCTTTCTTTATGCACCTCTCTTGCTTCTTTCTGCACTTCTCTTGCCTCTTTCTCTAACACTCTAGACTATTTCTGCACCTCATTCTTTCCTTTCTGCAACTCTCTTGCTTCTTTCTGCACCTCTCTTGTTTCTTTCTGCACTTCTCTTGCTTCTTTCTGTACCTTTCTTCCTCTTCCTGCATCTCTCTTCCTTCTTTCTGCACTCTCTTGGCACTTTCTGCAGTTCTGTTGCCTCTTTCTCTACCTCTCTTGCTTCTTTCTATACCTCTCTTGCTTCTTAGTGCACCTTTCATCCTCTTTCTGCATTTCTCTTGCCTCTTTCTGCACTTCTCCTACTTCTTTTTGCACTTCTTGTCCAACTTTATGCACTCTCTTGCTTCTTACTGCACCTCTCATGCTTCATTCTGCACCTCTCTTGATTCTTTCTGCTCCTCTCTTGCCTCTTTCTGCACTTCTCTTCCCTCTTTCTCCACCTCTGTTGCCTGTTTCTGTACTTCTCTTGCTTCTTTCTGTACCTTTCTTCCTCTTTCTGCACCTCTCTTGCTTCTTTCTGCACATCTCTTGCTTCTTTCTGCACCTCTCTTGCCTCTTTCTGCACTCTCTCTAGCTCTCTTTCTGCACCTCACTCTCTTCTTTCTGCACCTCTCTTGCTTCTTTCTGCACCTGTCTTGCCTCTTTCTGCACCTCTCCTGCCTCTTTCTGCAATTCTCTTGCCTCTTTCTCTACCTCTCTTGATTCATTCTGCCTCTCTTGCTTCTTTCTGCACCTCTCTTATCTTCTATCTCTGCTACTTCTCTTGCATCTTTCTGCACTCTCTTGCCTCTTTCTGTAACACTCTCTAGCTTCTATCTGCCTCACTCTTTCCTTTCTGCAACTCTCTTGCTTCTTTCTGCACTGCTCTTGTTTCTTTCTGCACTTCTCTTGCTTCTTTCTGTACCTTTCTTGCCTCTTCCTACATCTCTCTTGCTTCTTTCTGTACCTCTCATGCTTCTTTCTGCACTCTCTTGCTTCTTTCTGCACTTGTCTTGCTTCTTTCTGCACCTCTCTTGACTCTGTCATCACTTCTCTTGCCTCGTTCTTCACCTCTCATGCTTCTTTTGCACCTTTCATCCTCTTTATGCAATTCTCTTGCCTCTTTCTGCAAGTCTTTTTGCTTCTTTCTTCACTTCTCTTCTGTCTTTATGCACCTCTCTTGCTTCTTTCTGCACTTCTCTTGCCTCTTTCTGTAACACTCTGAGCTATTTCTGCACCTCATTCTTTCCTTTCTGCAACTCTCTTGCTTCTTTCTGCACCTCTCTTGTTTCTTTCTGCACTTCTCTTGCTTCTTTCTGTACCTTTCTTCCCTCTTCCTGCATCTCTCTTCCTTCTTTCTGCACCTCTCTTGCCACTTTCTGCAGTTCTGTTGCCTCTTTCTCTACCTCTCTTGCTTCTTTCTGCACCTCTCTTGCTTCTTAGTGCACCTTTCATCCTCTTTCTGCATTTCTCTTGCCTCTTTCTGCACTTCTCCTACTTCTTTCTGCACTTCTTGTCCAACTTTCTGCACCTCTCTTGCTTCTTACTGCACCTCTCATGCTTCATTCTGCACCTCTCTTGATTCTTTCTGCACCTCTCTTGCCTCTTTCTGCACTTCTCTTCCCTCTTTCTCCATCTCTGTTGCCTGTTTCTGTATTTCTCTTGTTACCTTCTGTACCTTTCTTCCCTCTTTCTGCACTTCTCTTGCCTCTTTCTGCACCCTTCTTCTTCTTTCTGCACCTCTCTTACCTCTTTCTGCACCTCTCTTGCTTCTTTCTGCACTTCTCTTGCCTCTTTCTGCACTTCTCTTGCCTCTTTCTCCATCTCTCTTGCATATTTTTGCATTATTCTTGCTTCCTTCTGTACCTATCTTCCTCTTTCTGCATATCTCTTACCTCTTTTAGAACCTTTCTTCCTCTTTCTGCACCTCTCTTACCTCTTTCTGCACCTCTTTGATTCTTTCTGCACATCTCTTGCTTCTTTATGCACTTGTCTTGCCTCTTTCTGCACCTTTCCTGCCTCTTTCTGTAATTCTCTTGCCTCTTTCTCCACCTCCCTTGCTTCATTCTGCACTCTCTGCTTCTTTTTGCACCTCTCTTGCCTCTTTCATCACTTCTCTTGCTTCTTTTTGCACCTCTTTTACTTCTTTCTGCACATCTCTTGCATCTTTCTGTACCCCTCTTGCCTCTTTCTGTAACTACTCTAGCCTATCTGCACTCTCTCTTTCCTTTCTGCAACTCTCTTGCTTCTTTCTGCACTGCTCTCTTGTTTCTTTCTGCACTTCTCTTGCTTCTTTCTGTACCTTTCTTCCTCTTCCTGCATCTTTCTTGCTTCTTTCTGTACCTCTCATACTTCTTTCTGCACCTCTCTTGCTTCTTGCTGCACTTCTCTTGCTTCTTTCTGCACCTCTCTTGACTCTGTCATCACTTCTCTTGCCTTGTTCTTCACCTCTCATGCTTCTTTTTGCACCTTTCATCCTCTTTATGCAATTCTCTTGCCTCTTTCTGTAACATCTCTTGCTTCTTTCTTCACTTCTCTTCTTTCTTTATGCACCTCTCTTGCTTCTTTCTGCACTTCTCTTGCCTCTTTCTGCTACCTACTCTGGACTATTTCTGCACTCATTCTTTCTTTCTGCACTCTCTTGCTTCTTTCTGCACCTCTCTTGCTTCTTTCTGCACTTCTCTTGCTTCTTTCTGTACCTTTCTTCTTCTTCCTGCACCTCTCTTGCTTCTTTCTGCACCTCTCTTGCCTCTTTCTGCACTTCTCTTGCCTCTTTCTCTACCTCTCTTGCTTCTTTCTATCACCTCTCTTGCTTCTTTCTGCACCTTTCATCCTCTTTCTGCATTTCTCTTGCCTCTTTCTGCACTTCTCCTACTTCTTTTGCACTTCTTGTCCAACTTTATGCAGCTCTCTTGCTTACTGCACCTCTCATGCTTCTTTCTGCACCTCTCTTGCTTCTTTCTGCACCTCTCTTGCCTCTTTCTGCACTTCTCTTGCCTCTTTCTGCACCTCTGTCTTGCCTGTTTCTGTGCTTCTCTTGCTTCCTTCTGTACCTTTCTTCCTCTTTCTGCACTTCTCTTGCCTCTTTCTGCACTCTCTTGCTTCTTTCTGGACCTCTCTTGCCTCTTTCTGCACCTCTCTTGCTTCTTTCTGCACTTCTCTTGCCTCTTTCTGCACTTCTCTTGCCTCTTTCTCCATCTCTCTTGCCTATTTCTGCACTTCTCTTGCTTCTTTCTGTACCTATCTTCCTTCTTTCTGCACCTCTCTTGCCTCTTTTAGTACCTTTCTTCCTCTTTCTGCACCTCTCTTACCTCTTTCTGCACCTCTCTTGATTCTTTCTGCACTCTCTTGCTTCTTTCTGCACTTGTCTTGCCTCTTTCTGCACCTTTCTTGCCTCTTTCTGTAATTCTCTTGCCTCTTTCTCCACCTCTCTTGCTTCTATTCTGCACCTCTCTTGCTTCTTTCTGCACCTCTCTTGCCTCTTTCATGCACTTCTCTTGCTTCTTTCTGCACTCTCTTGCTATCTTTCTGCACATCTCTTGCTATCTTTCTGCACCTCTCTTGCCTCTTTCTGTAACACTCTAGCTCTATCTGCACCTCATCTTTCTTTCTGCAACTCTCTTGCTTCTTTCTGCACCTCTCTTGCACTTTCTTGCACTTCTCTTGCTTCTTTCTGTACCATTCTTCCTCTTTCTGCACCTCTCTTGCTTCTTTCTGCACCTCTCCTACTTTCTGCACCTCTCTTGCTTCTTGCTGCACTTCTCTTGCTTCTTTCTGCACTTCTCTTCCTCTTTCTGTCATCCTTCTCTTGCCTCGTTCTGCACCTCTCTTGCTTCTTTTTGCACCTTTCTTCCTCTTTCTGCAATTCTCTTGCCTCTTTCTGCAAGTCTTTTGCTTCTTTCTTCACTTCTCTTCTGTCTTTCATGCACCTCTCTTGCTTCTTTCTGCACTTCTCTTGCCTCTTTCTGTACTTCTCTTGCCTCTTTCTCCACCACTCTTGCTTCTTTCTGCACCTCTCTTGCTTCTTTTGCACCTCTCATGCCTCTTTCATCACTGCTCTTACTTCTATCTGCACCTCTCTTGCTTCTTTCTGCACCTCTCTTGCCTCTTTCTGCACTTCTCTTGCCTCTTTCTGTACCTCTCTTGCTTCTTTCTGCACCTCTCTTGCTTCTTTCTGCACTTCTCTTGCCTCTTTCTGTCACTCTCTTGCTTCTTTCTGCACTCTCTCTTGCTTCTTTCTGCACTCTCTTGCTTCTTTCTGCACCTCTCTTGCTTCTTTCTGCACATCTCTTGCTTCTCTCTGCTTCTCTTCCTCTTTCTGCCTCTCTAGCCTCTTTCTGCACCTCTTGCTCTTCTTTCTGCACCTCTCTTGCTTCTTTCTGCACCTCTCTTGCTTCTTTCTGCACCTCTTCTTGCCTCTGTCTGCCTCTTTCTGCACTCTCTTGCTTCTTTCTGCACTTCTCTTGCTTCTTTCTGCACCTTTCTTCCTCTTTCTGCACCTCTCTTACTTCTTTCTGCACCTCTCTTACTCTTTCTGCACCTCTCTTGCTTCTTTCTGCACTTCTCTTGCTTCTTTCTGTACCTCTCTTGCTTCTTTCTGCACATCTCTTGATTCTTTCTGCACCTCTCTTACCTCTTTCTGCACCTCACTTGCCTCTTTCTGTACCTCTCTTCCTCTTTCTGCATCTCTTGCTTCTTTCTACCTCTCTTGCTTCTTTCTGCACCTCTCTTGCCTCTTTCTGCACCTCTGTTGCTTCTTTCTGAACCTCTCTTGCTTCTTTCTGCACTTCTCTTGCCTCTTTCAGCACTTCTCTTGCTTCTTTCTGTACCTCTCTTGCTTCTTTCCGTACCTCTCTTGCTTCTTTCTGCACTTCTCTTGCCTCTTTCTGCACTTCTCTAGATTCTTTCGACATCTCTCTTGCCTATTTCTGTACCTCTCTTGCCTCTTTCTGCACCTTTTGCTTCTTTCTGCACCTCTCTTGCCTCTTTCTGCACCTCTATTGCGTATTTCTGCACTTCTCTTGCTTCTTTCTGCACCTCTCTTGCTTCTTTCTGCACTTCTCTTGCTTCTTTTTGCACCTGTCTTTCTTCTTTCTGTACCTCTCTTGCTTCTTTCTGCACCTCTCTTGCTTCTTTCTGTACCTCTCTTGCACTTCTTTCTGCACCTCTCTTGCCTCTTTCTGCACTTCTCTTGCCTCTTTCTGCACCTCTCTTGCCTCTTTCTGCACTTCTCTTGCCTCTTTCTGCACCTCTCTTGCCTGCTTTCTGCACTTCTCTTGCTTCTTTCTGTACCTTTCTTCCTCTTTCTGCACTTCTCTTGCCTCTTTCTGCACTCTTCTTCTTCTTTCTGCACCTCTCTTGCCTCTTTCTGCACCTCTCTTGCTTCTTTCTGCACTTCTCTTGCCTCTTTCTGCACTTCTCTTGCCTCTTTCTCCATCTCTCTTGCCTATTTCTGCATTATCTCTTGCTTCTTTCTGCACCTATCTTCCTCTTTCTGCACATCTCTTGCCTCTTTCTAGCACCTCTCTTGCCTCTTTCTGCACCTCTCTTGCCTCTTTCTGCACCTCTCTTGCTTCTTTCTGCACCTCTCTTGCTTCTTTCTGCACTTGTCTTGCCTCTTTCTGCACCTCTCTTGCCTCTTTCTGTACATTCTCTTGCCTCTTTCTGCACCTCTCTTGCTTCATTCTGCACCTCTCTTGCTTCTTTCTGCACCTCTCTTGCCTCTTTCATCACTTCTCTTGCTTCTTTCTGCACCTCTCTTGCTTCTTTCTGCACATCTCTTGCTTCTTTCTGCACCTCTCTTGCCTCTTTCTGTAACACTCTTGCCTATCTGCCTCACTCTCTTCCTTTCTGCACCTCTCTTGCTTCTTTCTGCACCTGCTCTCTGCTTCTTTCTGCACCTCTCTTGCTTCTTTCTGTCACTTCTCTTGCCTCTTTCTGCACCTCTCTTGCTTCTTTCTGCACCTCTCTTACCTCTTTCTGCACCTCTCTTGCTTCTTTCTGCACCTCTCTTGCTTCTTTATGCACTTGTCTTGCCTCTTTCTGCACCTCTCTGCCTCTTTCTGCACTTCTCTTGCTTCTTTCTGCACTTCCTCTTGTCTCTCTATTCTGCACCTCTCTTGCTTCTTTCTGCACCTCTCTTGCCTCTTTCTGCACTTCTCTTGCTTCTTTCTGCACCTCTCTTACTTCTTTCTGTACTTCTCTTGCCTCTTTCTGCACCTCTCTTGCTTCTTTCTGCACTTCTCTTGCTTCTTTCTGTACCTTTCTTCCTCTTTCTGCACCTCTCTTGCTTCTTTCTGCACTCTCTTCATTCTTTCTGCACCTCTCTTGCTTCTTTCTGCACTTCTCTTGCTTCTTTCTGCACCTCTCTTGCCTCTGTCATGCACTTCTCTTGCTTCTTTCTTCACCTCTCTTGCTTCTTTCTGCACCTTTCATCCTCTTTCTATGCACTTCTCTTGCCTCTTTCTGCACTTCTTTGCTTCTTTCTTGCACTTCTCTTCTGTCTTTATGCCTCTCTTGCTTCTTTCTGCACTTCTCTTGCCTCTTTCTGTAACACTCTGACTATTTCTGACCTCTTCTTGCCTTTCTGCAACTCTCTTGCTTCTTTCTGCACCTCTCTTGTTTCTTTCTGCACTTCTCTTGCTTCTTTCTGTACCTTTCTTCCTCTTCCTGCACCTCTCTTGCCTTCTTTCTGCACCTCTCTTGCTTCTTTCTGCAGTTCTCTTGCCTCTTTCTGCTACCTCTCTTGCTTCTTTCTAGCACCTCTCTTGCTTCTTAGTGCACCTTTCATCCTCTTTCTGCATTTCTCTTGCCTCTTTCTGCACTTCTCTTACTTCTTTCTGCACTTCTTGTCTCTTTCTGCACCTCTCTTGCTTCTTTCTGCACTTCTCTTGCTTCTTTCTGCACCTCTCTTGATTCTTTCTGCACTTCTCTTGCCTCTTTCTGCACTTCTCTTCCCTCTTTCTGCACCTCTCTTGCCTCTTTCTGTACTTCTCTTGCTTCCTTCTGTACCTTTCTTCCTCTTTCTGCACTTCTCTTGCCTCTTTCTGCACCCTCTGCTTCTTTCTGCACCTCTCTTGCCTCTTTCTGCACCTCTCTTGCTTCTTTCTGCACTTCTCTTGCCTCTTTCTGCACTTCTCTTGCCTCTTTCTGCATCTCTCTTGCCTATTTCTGCATTCTCTTGCCTTCTTTCTGTACCTCTCTTCCCTCTTTCTGCACTATCTCTTACCTCTTTCTAGTACTCTTCCTCTTTCTGCCTCTTTCTTGCACCTCTCTTGCTTCTTTCTGCACCTCTCTTGCTTCTTTCTGCACTTGTCTTGCCTCTTTCTGCACCTCTCTTGCCTCTTTCTGCACTTCTCTTGCTTCTTTCTGCACCTCTCTTGCTTCTTTCTGCACCTCTCTTGCTTCTTTCTGCACCTCTCTTGCCTCTTTCTGCACTTCTCTTGCCTCTTTCTGCACCTCTCTTGCTTCTTTCTGCACTTCTCTTGCTTCTTTCTGCACTCTCTTGCCTCTTTCTGTAACACTCTTGCTCTTTCTGCACTCTCTTCTCCTTTCTGCAACTCTCTTGCTTCTTTCTGCACTGCTCTTGTTTCTTTCTGCACTTCTCTTGCTTCTTTCTGTACCTTTCTTCCTCTTTCTGCACTCTCTTGCTTCTTTCTGTACCTCTCATGCTTCTTTCTGCACCTCTCTTGCTTCTTTCTGCACTTGTCTTGCTTCTTTCTGCACCTCTCTTGCTTCTTTCTGCACCTCTCTTGCCTCGTTCTTCACCTCTCAGCTTCTTTTGCCCTTTCATCCTCTTTCTGCAATTCTCTTGCCTCTTTCTGCACGTCTCTTGCTCTTTCTGTCACTTCTCTTCCTCTTTATGCACCTCTCTTGCCTCTTTCTGCACTTCTCTTGCCTCTTTCTGTACCTCTCTTGCTTCTTTCTGCACCTCTTCTTTCCTTTCTGCACCTCTCTTGCTTCTTTCTGCACCTCTCTTGCTTCTTTCTGCACCTCTCTTGCCTCTTTCTGCACTTCTCTTGCCTCTTTCTGCACCTCTCTTGCTTCTTTCTGCACTTCTTGCTTCTTTCTGCACCTCTCTTGCCTCTTTCTGCACCTCTCTTGCTTCTTTCTGCACCTCTCTTGCTTCTTTCTGCACTTCTCTTGCCTCTTTCTGCACTTTCCTCTCTTGCCCTCTTTCTGCACCTCTCTTGCCTCTTTCTGCACCTCTCTTGCTTCTTTCTGCACCTCTCTTGCTTCTTTCTGCACTTCTCTTGCCTCTTTCTGCACTTCTCTTGCTTCTTTCTGCACCTCTCTTGCTTCTTTCTGCACATCTCTTGCTTCTTTCTGCACCTCTCTTGCTTCTTTCTGCACTTCTCTTGCCTCTTTCTGCACCTCTCTTGCTTCTTTCTGCACTTCTCTTGCTCTCTTTCTGCACCTCTCTTGCTTCTTTCTGCACTTCTCTTGCTTCTTTCTGCACCTCTCTTGCCTCTTTCTGTCACTCTCTCTTGCTTCTTTCTACTGCACCTCTCTTGCTTCTTTCTGCACCTCTCTTGCTTCTTTCTGCACCTCTCTTGCTTCTTTCTGCACTTCTCTTGCTTCTTTCTGTACCTCTCTTCCTTCCATCTGCACCTCTCTTGCTTCTTTCTGCACCTCACTTGCTTCTTTCTGCACCTCTCTTTCTTTATTCTGCAGCTCTCTTGCTTCTTTCTGTGCTTCTCTTGCCTCTTTCTTCACTTCTCTTGCCTCTTTCTAAACCTCTCTTGCTTCTTTCTGCACCTTTCTTCCTTCTTTCTGCACCTCTCTTGCCTCTTTCTGCACGTCTCTCTTGCTTCTTTCTGCACTTCTCTTGCTTCTTTCTGCACTTCTCTTGCTTCTTTCTGCACCTCTCTTGCCTCTTTCTGTAACTCTCTAGCTACTTTCTGCACCTCTTCTTCCTCTTTCTGCAACTCTCTTGCTTCTTTCTGCACTTCTCTTGTCTCTTTCTGCACTTCTCTTGCTTCTTTCTGCACTTCTCTTGCCTCTTTCTGCATCTCTCTTGCCTTCTTTCTGCACCTCTCTTGCCTCTTTCTGCAGCTTCTCTTTGCCTCTTTCTCTACCTCCTCTTGCTTCTTTCTATACCTCTCTTGCTTCTTTCTGCACCTTTCATTCTTCTTTCTGCACTTCTCTTGCCTCTTTCTGCACTTCTCTTGCTTCTTTCTGCACTTCTCTGCCTCTCTGTGCACCTCTCTTGCTTCTTTCTGCACCTCTCTTGCTTCTTTCTGCACTCACTCTTGCTTCTTTCTGCACTCTCTCTTGCTTCTTTCTGCACTTCTCTTGCTTCTTTCTGCACCTCTGCTTGCCTCTTTCTGCACTTCTCTTGCTTCTTTCTGTCATCTTTCTTCCTCTTTCTGCACTTCTCTTGCCTCTTTCTGCACCTCTCTTGCTTCTTTCTGCACCTCTCTTGCCTCTTTCTGCACCTCTCTTGCTTCTTTCTGCACCTCTCTTGCTTCTTTCTGCACCTTTCTGCCTCTTTCTGCATCTCTCTTGCCTATTCTGCACTTCTCTTGCTTCTTTCTGCACCTCTCTTGCCTCTTTCTGCACCTCTCTTGCCTCTTTCTGCACTTCTCTTGCCTCTTTCTGCACCTCTCTTGCCTCTTTCTGCACCTCTCTTGCCTCTTTCTGCACCTCTCTTGCTTCTTTCTGCACCTCTCTTGCTTCTTTCTGCACCTTTCTTGCCTCTTTCATCACTTCTCTTGCTTCTTTCTGCACTTCTCTTGCTTCTTTCTGCACCTTTCTTCTTCTTTCTGCACCTCTCTTGCCTCTTTCTGCACCTCTCTTCCTTCTTTCTGCACCTCACTTGCTTCTATCAGCACCTCTCTTGCCTCTTTCTGCACTTTGCTCTTGTCACTCTTATCTGCACCTCTCTTGCTTCTTTCTGCACACTCTCTTGCTTCTTTCTGCACCTCTCTTGCTTCTTTCTGCACCTCTCTTGCTTCTTTCTGTACCTTTCTTACCTCTCTTCCTGCACCTCTCTTGCTTCTTTCTGCACCTCTCTTCACTTCTTTCTGCACTTCTCTTGCTTCTTTCTGCACTTGTCTTGCTTCTTTCTGCACCTCTCTTGCCTCTTTCTGCACCTCACTTGCCTCTTTCTGCACTTCTCTTGTTTCTTTCTGCAGCTTTCTTGCTTCTTTCTGCACTTCTCTTGCCTCTTTCTGCAACTCTCTTGCTTCTTTCTGCACTTCTCTTGCCTCTTTCTGCCCCTCTCTTGCCTCTTTCTGCACTTCTCTTGCCTCTTTCTGCCCCTCTCTTGCCTCTTTCTGCACTTCTCTTGCTTCTTTCTGCACCTCTCTTGCTTCTTTCTGCACCTCTCTTGCTTCTTTCTGCACTTCTCTTGCTTCTTTCTGTACCTCTCTTGCCTCTTTCTGCAACTCTCTTGCCTCTTTCTGCAACTCTCTTGCACTCTTTCTGCACCTCTCTTGCCTCTTTCTGTCACCTCTCTTGCTTCTTTCTGCACCTCTCTTGCTTCTTTGTGCACCTCTCTTGCCTCTTTCTGCACCTCTCTTGCCTCTTTCTGCACTTCTCTTGCTTCTTTCTGCACTTCTCTTGCTTCTTTCTGCACCTCTCTTGCTTCTTTCTGCACCTCTCTTGCTTCATTCTGCACTTCTCTTGATTCTTTCTACACCTCTCTTGCCTCTTTCTGCACTTCTCTTGCCTCTTTCTGCCACCTCTCTGCTTGCCTCTTTCTGCACTTCTCTTGCTTCTTTCTGTACCTTTCTTGCCTCTTTCTGCAACTTCTCTTGCCTCTTTCTGCACCTCTCTTGCTTCTTTCTGCACCTCTCTTGCCTCTTTCTGCACTTCTCTTGCTTTTTTCTGCACCTCACTCTCTTATTGCTGTACTTCTCTTGCCTCTTTCTGACCTTCTCTTGCCTCTTTCTGCACTTCTCTTGCTTCTTTCTGTACCTCTCTTGCCTCTTTCTGCACTTCTTCTTGCTTCTTTTCTGCTCCTCACTGGCCTCTTTTTGCACTTCTCTTACCTCTTTCTGTACCTCTCTTGCTTCTTTCTGCACTTCTCTTGCTTCTTTCTGCACCTTTATTCCTCTTTCTGCACCGCTTTTGCTTCTTTCTGCACTTCTCTTCACTACTTTCTGCACCTCTCTTGCTTCTTTCTGCACTCTCTTGCTTCTTTCTGCACCTCTCTTGCCTCTTTCTGCACTTCTCTTGCTCTCTTTCTGCACCTCTCTTGCTTCTTTCTGCACCTCTCTTGCTTCTTTCTGCACCTCTCTTGCCTCTTTCTGCACCTCTCTTGACTTCTTTCTGCACTTCTCTTCCTCTTTCTGCACCTCTCTTGCTTCTTTCTGCACTTCTCTTGCTTCTTTCTGCACCTTTCTTCCTCTTTCTGCACCTCTCTTGCTTCTTTCTGCACCTCTCTTCCTTCTTTCTGCACCTCTCTTGCCTCTTTCTGCACTTCTCTTGCTTCTTTCTGCACCTCTCTTGCTTCTTTCTGCACCTCTCTTGCTTCTTTCTGCACCTCTCTTGCCTCTTTCTGCAGTTCTCTTGCTTCTTTCTGCACTTCTCTTGCCTCTTTCTGCACCTCTCTTGCTTCTTTCTGCACTTCTCTTGCCTCTTTCTCTGTCACCTCTCTTGCTTCTTTCTGCACCTCTCTTGCTTCTTTCTGCACCTCTCTTGCTTCTTTCTGCACACTCTCTTGCTTCTTTCTGCACCTCTCTTGCCTCTTTCTGTAATTCTCTTGCCTCTTTCTGCACCTCTCTTGCCTCTTTCTGCATCTCTCTTGCTTCTTTCTGCACCTCTCTTGCTTCTTTCTGCACTTCTCTTGCTTCTTTCTGCACCTTTCTTCCTCTTTCTGCATCTCTCTTGCTTCTTTCTGCACCTCTCTTGCCACTTTCTGCACCTCTCTTGCCTCTTTCTGCCACCTCTCTTGCCTCTTTCTGTACCTCTCTTGCTTCTTTCTGCACCTTTCTTCTTCTTTCTGCACTTCTCTTGCCTCTTTCTGCACTTCTCCTGCTTCTTTCTGCACTTCTTCTTCAACTTTTTCTGCACCTCTCTTGCTTCTTTCTGCACCTCTCTTGCATTCTTTCTGCACCTCTCTTGCCTCTTTCTGCACTTCTCTTGCCTCTTTCTCCACCTACTGTTGCCTGTTTCTGTACTTCTCTTGCTTCTTTCTGTACCTTTCTTCCTCTTTCTGCACTTCTCTTGCCTCTTTCTGCACCTCTTCTTCTTCTTTCTGCACCTCTCTTACCTCTTTCTGCACCTCTCTTGCTTCTTTCTGCACTTCTCTTGCCTCTTTCTGCACTTCTCTTGCCTCTTTCTCCATCTCTCTTGCCTATTTCTGCATTACTCTTGCTTCCTTCTGTACCTATCTTCCTCTTTCTGCATATCTCTTGCCTCTTTCTAGTACCTTTCTTCCTCTTTCTGCACCTCTCTTACCTCTTTCTGCACCTCTCTTGCTTCTTTCTGCACCTCTCATTGCTTCTTTATGCACTTCTCTTGCCTCTTTCTGCACCTTCTCTTGCCTCTTTCTGTACTTCTCTTGCCTCTTTCTCCACCTCTCTTGCTTCTTTCTGCACCTCTCTTGCTTCTTTCTGCACCTCTCTTGCCTCTTTCATGCACTTCTCTTGCTTCTTTTTGCACCTCTCTTACTTCTTTCTGCACATCTCTTGCATCTTTCTGCACCTCTCTTGCCTCTTTCTGTACACACTCTAGCCTCATTCTGCACCTCACTCTTTCCTTTCTGCAACTCTCTTGCTTCTTTCTGCACCGCTCTTGCTTCTTTCTGCACTTCTCTTGCTTCTTTCTGTACCTTTCTTCCTCTTTCTGCATCTCTCTTGCTTCTTTCTGCACCTCTCATCTTACTTCTTTCTGCACTTGTCTTGCCTCTTTCTGCACTTCTCTTGACTCTGTCTCACTTCTCTTGCCTCGTTCTTCACCTCTCTTGCTTCTTTCTGCACCTTTCATCCTTCTTTCTGCACTTCTCTTGCCTCTTTCTGCACATCTTTTGCTTCTTTCTTCACTTCTCTTGCTTCTTTCATGCACTCTCTTGCTTCTTTCTGCACTTCTCTTGCCTCTTTCTGTAATACTCTAGACTATTTCTGCACCTCATCTTTCCTTTCTGCACCTCTCTTGCTTCTTTCTGCACCTCTCTTGTTTCTTTCTGCACTTCTCTTGCTTCTTTCTGTACCTTTCTTGCCTCTTCCTGCATCTCTCTTGCTTCTTTCTGCACCTCTCTTGACACTTTCTGCAGTTCTCTTGCCTCTTTCTCTACCTCTCTTGCTTCTTTCTGCACCTCTCTTGCTTCTTAGTGCACCTTTCTTCCTCTTTCTGCACTTCTCTTGCCTCTTTCTGCACTTCTCCTACTTCATTCTGCACTTCTCTGTCTATCTTTATGCACCTCTCTTGCTTCTTACTGCACCTCTCATGCTTCTTTCTGCACCTCTCTTGCTTCTTTCTGCACATCTGTTGCTATTTTCTGCACTTCTCTTGCCTCTTTCTCCACCTCTGTTGCCTGTTTCTGTGTTTCTCTTGCTTCCTTCTGTACCTTTCTTCCTCTTTCTGCACTTCTCTTGCCTCTTTCTGCACTTCTCTTGCCTCTTTCTCCATCTCTCTTGCCTCTTTCTGCACCTCTCTTGCTTCTTTCTGTACCTATCTTCCTCTTTCTGCATATCTCTTGCCTCTTTCAGTACCTTCCTCTTTCTGCACCTCTCTTACCTCTTTCTGCACCTCTCTTGCTTCTTTCTGCACCTCTCTTGCTTCTTTATGCACTTGTCTTGCCTCTTTCTGCACCTTTCTCTGCCTCTTTCTGTAATTCTCTTGCCTCTTTCTCCACCTCCCTTGCTTCATTCTGCACTCTCTCTTTCTTCTTTTTGCACCTCTCTTGCCTCTTTCTATCACTTCTCTTGCTCTCTTTCTGCACCTCTCTTGCTTCTTTCTGCACCTCTCTTGCATTCTTTCTGCACCTCTCTTGCCTCTTTCTGCAACACTCTAGCCTATCTGCACCTCACTCTTGCTTCTTTCTGCAACTCTCTTGCTTCTTTCTGCACTGCTCTTGTTTCTTTCTGCACCTCTCTTGCCTCTTTCATGCACCTCTCTTGCCTCTTTCTGTACCTCTCTTGCTTCTTTCTGCACCTTTCATGCCTCTTTATGCACTTCTCTTGCCTCTTTCTGCAACTCTTCTTGCCTCTTTCTGTCACTTCTCTCTCTGTCTTTATGCACCTCTCTTGCTTCTTTCTGCACTTCTCTTGCCTCTTTCTGCACTTCTCTTACCTCTTTCTGCACCTCTCTTGCTTCTTTGCTTCACCTCTCTTGCTTCTTTCTGCACCTCTCATTACCTCTTTCCTGCACTTCTCTTGGTTCTTTCTGCACCTCTCTTGCTACTTTCTGCAACCTTCTTTCCTCTTTCTGCACCTCTCTTGCCTCTTTCTGCACCTCTCTTGCATCTTTCTGCACCTCTCTTGCTTCTTTCTGCACCTCTCTTGCCTCTTTCTGCGCTTCTCTTGCCTCTTTCTGCTACCTCTCTTGCTTCTTTCTTCACCTCTCTTGCTTCATTTTGCACTTCTCTTACCTCTTTCTGCATCACTGCTCTTGCTTCTTTCTGCACATCTCTTGCTTCTTTCTGTACCTCTCTTGCTTCTTTCTGCAGTTCTCTTGCCTCTCTTTGCACCTCTCGTGCTTCTTTCTGCACCTATCTTGCTTCTTTCTGCACCTCTCTTCCTCTTTCTGCACCTCTCTTGCTCTCTTTCTGCACCTCTCTCTGCTTCTTTCTGCACCTCTCTTGCTTCTTTCTGCACTTGTCTTGCCTCTTTCTGCACCTCTCTTGCCTCTTTCTGCAATTCTCTTGCCTCTTTCTCCGCCTCTCTTGCTTCATTTCTGCACTTCTCTTGCCTTCTTTCTGCACCTCTCTTGCTTCTTTCTGCACATCTCTTGCATCTTTCTGCACCTCTCTTGCCTCTTTCTGTACCTACTCTTGCCTATTTCTGCACCTCACTTGCTTTCTTTCTGCAACTCTCTTGCTTCTTTCTGCACCTCTCTTGTTTCTTTCTGCACTTCTCTTGCTTCTTTCTGTACCTTTCTTCCTCTTCCTGCATCTCTCTTGCTTCTTTCTGCACCTCTCTTGACACTTTCTGCAGTTCTCTTGCCTCTTTCTCCACCTCTCTTGCTTCTTTCTACACCTCTCTTGCTTCTTAGTGCACCTTTCATCCTCTTTCTGCATTTCTCTTGCCTCTTTCTGCACTTCTCCTACTTCTTTTGCACTTCTTGTCCAACTTTATGCAGCTCTCTTGCTTCTTACTGCACCTCTCATGCTTCATTCTGCACCTCTCTTGATTCTTTCTGCACTTCTCTTGCCTCTTTCAGCACTTCTCTTCCTTCTTTCTCCACCTCTGTTGCCTGTTTCTGTATTTCTCTTGCTTCCTTCTGTACCTTTCTTCCTCTTTCTGGACTTCTCTTGCCTCTTTCTGCACCCTTCTTCTTTCTGCCCCTCTCTTACCTCTTTCTGCACCTCTCTTGCTTCTTTCTGCACTTTTCTTGCCTCTTTCTGCACTTCTCTTGCCTCTTTCTCCATCTCTCTTGCCTATTTCTGCATTACTCTTGCTTCCTTCAGTACCTATCTTCCTCTTTCTGCATATCTCTTACCTCTTTCAGTACCTTTCTTCCTCTTTCTGCACCTCTCTTACCTCTTTCTGCACCTCTCTTGATTCTTTCTGCACCTGTCTTGCTTCATTATGCACTTGTCTTGCCTCTTTCTGCACCTCTCCTGCCTCTTTCTGCAATTCTCTTGCCTCTTTCTCCACCTCCCTTGCTTCATTCTGCACCTCTCTTGCTTCTTTTGCACCTCTCTTGCCTCTTTCATCACTTCTCTTGCTTCTTTTTGCACCTCTCTTACTTCTTTCTGCACATCTCTTGCATCTTTCTGCACCACTCTTGCCTCTTTCTGTAACTCTCTAGCCTATCTCTGCACCTCACTCTTTCCTTTCTGCAGCTCTCTTGCTTCTTTCTGCACTTCTCTTGCTTCTTTCTGCTTCTCTTGCTTCTTTCTGTACCTCTCTTCCTCTTCCTGCATCTCTCTTTGCTTCTTTCTGTACCTCTCTTACTTCTTTCTGCACCTCTCTTGCTTCTTTCTGCACTTCTCTTGCTTCTTTCTGCACCTCTCTTGACTTCTGTCTATCACTTCTCTTGCCTCTTTCTTCACCTCTCATGCTTCTTTTTGCACCTTTCATCCTCTTTATGCAATTCTCTTGCCTCTTTCTGCACGTCTTCTTGCTTCTTTCTTCACTTCTCTTGCTGTCTTTACTGCACCTCTCTTGCTTCTTTCTGCACTTCTCTTGCCTCTTTCTGTAACACTCTCGACACTATTTCTGCACCTCATTCTATTCCTTTCTGCAACTCTCTTGCTTCTTTCTGCACCTCTCTTGCTTCTTTCTGCACTTCTCTTGCTTCATTTCTGCACCTTTCTTCCTCTTTCTGCACCTCTCTTCCTTCTTTCTGCACCTCTCTTGACTTCTTTCTGCAGTTCTGTTGCCTCTTTCTCTACCTCTCTTGCTTCTTTCTGCACCTCTCTTGCTTCTTAGTGCACCTTTCATCCTCTTTCTGCATTTCTCTATCCTCTTTCTGCACTTCTCCTACTTCTTTCTGCACTTCTCTTGTCCAACTTTCATGCACCTCTCTTGCTTCTTACTGCACCTCTCATGCTTCATTCTGCACCTCTCTTGATTCTTTCTGCACCTCTCTTGCCTCTTTCTGCACTTCTCTTCCCTCTTTCTGCACCTCTGTTGCCTGTTTCTGTATGTCTCTTGCTTACCTTCTGTACCTTTCTTGCCTCTTTCTGCACTTCTCTTGCCTCTTTCTGCACCTCTCTTGCTTCTTTCTGCACCTCTCTTGCCTCTTTCTGCCTCTCTCTTGCTTCTTTCTGCACCTCTCTTGCCTCTTTCTGCACTTCTCTTGCCTCTTTCTGCATCTCTCTTGCCTCTTTCTCCACTCTCTCTTGCCTCTTTCTGCATTATCTCTTGCTTCTTTCTGTACCCTATCTTCCTCTTTCTGCACTATCTCTTGCCTCTTTCTAGTACCTTTCTTCCTCTTTCTGCACCTCTCTTACCTCTTTCTGCACCTCTCTTGATTCTTTCTGCACATCTCTTGCTTCTTTATGCACTTGCTCTTGCCTCTTTCTGCACCTCTCTTGCCTCTTTCTGTACCTCTCTTGCTTCTTTCTCCACCTCCCTTGCTTCATTCTGCACCTCTCTTACTTCTTTCTGCACCTCTCTTGCCTCTTTCTGTTCACTTCTCTTGCTTCTTTCTGCACCTCTCTTGCTTCTTTCTGCACATCTCTTGCTTCTTTCTGCCATTTGCCTTCTTGCCTCTTTCTGCAACACTCTTGCCTATCTGCACCTCACTCTTGCCTCTTTCTGCAACTCTCTTGCTTCTTTCTGCACTGCTCTTGTTTCTTTCTGCACTTCTCTTGCTTCTTTCTGTACCTCTCTTTCCTCTTTCTGCATCTCTCTTGCTTCTTTCTGTACCTCTCCTGCTTCTTTCTGCACCTCTCTTGCTCTTCTTCTATGCACTTGTCTTGCTTCTTTCTGCACCTCTCTTGACTTCTTTCATCACTTCTCTTGCCTGTTTCTTCACCTCTCATGCTTCTTTTTGCACCTTTCATCCTCTTTATGCACTTCTCTTGCCTCTTTCTGCAACGTCTCTTGCCTCTTTCTTCACTTCTCTTGCCTTCTTTCTGCACCTCTCTTGCTTCTTTCTGCACTTCTCTTGCCTCTTTCTCTACCACTCTTGACTTCTTTCTGCACCTCATTCTTTGCTTGTCTGCAACTCTCTTGCTTCTTTCTGCACCTCTCTTGTTTCATTTCTGCACATCTCTTGCTTCTTTCTGTACCTTTATTCCTCGTTTCCTGCGATTCTCTTGCCTTCTTTCTGCACCTCTCTTGGCACTTTCTGCAGTTCTCTTGCCTCTTTCTCTACCTCTCTTGCTTCTTTCTACACCTCTCTTGCTTCTTAGTGCACCTTTCATCCTCTTTCTGCATTTCTCTTGCCTCTTTCTGCACTTCTCCTACATCTTTTTGCACTTCTTGTCCAACTTTATGCACCTCTCTTGCTTCTTACTGCACCTCTCATGCTTCATTCTGCACCTCTCTTGATTCTTTCTGCACTTCTCTTGCCTCTTTCTGCACTTCTCTTCCCTCTTTCTCCACCTCTGTTGCCTGTTTCTGTATTTCTCTTGCTTCCTTCTGTACCTTTCTTCCTCTTTCTGCACTTCTCTTGCCTCTTTCTGCACCCTTCTTCTTCTTTCTGGACCTCTCTTGCTTCTTTCTGTACTTCTCTTGCCTCTTTCTGCACTTCTCTTGCCTCTTTCTCCATCTCTCTTGCCTATTTCTGCATTACTCTTGCTTCCTTCTGTACCTATCTTCCTCTTTCTGCGTATCTCTTACCTCTTTTAGTACCTTTCTTCCTCTTTCTGCACCTCTCTTACCTCTTTCTGCACCTCTCTTGATTCTTTCTGCACCTCTCTTGCTTCTTTATGCACTTGTCTTGCCTCTTTCTGCACCTTTCCTGCCTCTTTCTGTAATTCTCTTGCCTCTTTCTCCACCTCCCTTGCTTCATTCTGCACCTCTCTTGCTTCTCTTTGCACCTCTCTTGCCTCTTTCATCACTTCTCTTGCTTCTTTTTGCACCTCTCTTCTTTCTGCACATCTCTTGCATCTTTCTGCACCCCTCTTGCCTCTTTCTGTAACACTCTAGCCTATCTGCACCTCAATCTTTCCTTTCTGCAACTCTCTTGCTTCTTTCTGCACCTCTCATACTTTCTGCACCTCTCTTCCTTCTTGCTGCACTTCTCTTGCTTCTTTCTGCACCTCTCTTGACTCTGTCATCACTTCTCTTGCCTCGTTCTTCACCTCTCATGCTTCTTTTTGCACCTTTCATCCTCTTTATGCAATTCTCTTGCCTCTTTCTGCAAGTCTTTTGCTTCTTTCTTCACTTCTCTTCTGTCTTTATGCACCTCTCTTGCTTCTTTCTGCACTTCTCTTGCCTCTTTCAGTACTTCTCTTGCCTCTTTCTCCACCACTCTTGCTTCTTTCTTCACCTCTCTTGCTTCTTTTGCACCTCTCATACCTCTTTCATCACTGCTTTTGCTTCTATCTGCACCTCTCTTGCTTCTTTCTGCACTTCTCTTGCCTCTTTCTGTACCTTTCTTGCCTCTTTCTGTACCTCTCTTGCCTCTTTCTGCACCTCTCATGCATCATTCTGCACCTCTCTTGCTTCTTTCTGCACTTCTCTTGCCTCTTTCTGCACTTCTCTTGCCTCTTTCTCTACCTCTCTTGCTTCTTTCTTCACCTCTCTTGCTTCATTTTGCACTTCTCTTACCTCTTTCATCACTGCTCTTACTTTTTTCTGCACATCTCTTGCTTCTTTCTGTACTTCTCTTGCTTCTTTCTGCACCTTTCTTCCTCTTTCTGTACCTCTCTTACTTCTTTCTGCACATCTCTTGCTTCTTTCTGCACCCCTCTTCCCTCTTTCTGCACCTCTCTAGCCTCTTTCTGCACCTCACGCTCTTCTTTCTGTACCTCTATTGCTTCTTTCTGCACCTCTCTTGCTATTTTCTTCACCTTTCTTCCTCTGTCTGCACGTCTCTTACCTTTTTCTGCACATCTCTTGCTTCTTTCTGCACTTCTCTTGCATCTTTCTGTACCTTTCTTCCTCTTTCTGCACCTCTCTTACTTCTTTCTGCACATCTCTTGCTTCTTTCTGCACCCCTCTTCCCTCTTTCTGCACCTCTCTAGCCTCTTTCTGCTCCTCACTCTCTTCTTTCTGCACCTCTCTTGCTTCTTTCTACACCTCTCTTGCTTTTTTCTTCACCTTTCTTCCTCTGTCTGCACCTCTCTTACCTTTTTCTGCACATCTCTTGCTTCTTTCTCCACCTCTCTTGCTTCTTTCTGTACCTCTATTGCTTCTTAGTGCACCTTTCATCCTCTTTCTGTATTTCTCTTGCCTCTTTCTGCATTTGTCTTGCTTCTTTTTGCACTTCTAGACCGGCTTTATGCACCTCTCTTGCTTCTTTCTGCACCTCTCAAGTTTCATTCTGCACCTTTCTTGCTTCTTTCTGCACCTCTCTTGCTACTTTCTGCACTTCTCTTGCCTCTTTCTCCACCTCTCTTGCTTCTTTCTGTACTTCTCTTGATTCTTTCTGCACCTTTCTTCTTCTTTCTTCACCTCTCTTATTTCATTTTGCACCTCTCTTACTTCTTTCTACATCTCTCTTGCGTCTTTCTGCACCTTTCACCCTCTTTCTGCACTTCTTTTGCCTCTTTCTGCACCTCTCTTGCCTCTTTCTGCACTTCTCTTCCCTCTTTCTCCATCTCTGTTGCCTGTTTCTGTATTTCTCTTGCTTCCTTATGTACCTTTCTTCCTCTTTCTGCACTTCTCTTGCCTCTTTCTGCACCCTTCTTCTTCTTTCTGCACCTCTCTTACCTCTTTCTGCACCTCTCTTGCTTCTTTCTGCACTTCTCTTGCCTCTTTCTGCACTTCTCTTGCCTCTTTCTCCATCTCTCTTGCATATTTTTGCATTATTCTTGCTTCCTTCTGTACCTATCTTCCTCTTTCTGCATATCTCTTACCTCTTTTAGAACCTTTCTTCCTCTTTCTGCACCTCTCTTACCTCTTTCTGCACCTCTTGCTTCTTTCTGCACCTCTCTTGCTTCTTTCTGCACTTGTCTTGCCTCTTTCTGCACCTTTCCTGCCTCTTTCTGTAATTCTCTTGCCTCTTTCTCCATCTCCCTTGCTTCATTCTGCACCTCTCTTGCTTCTTTTTGCACCTCTCTTGCCTCTTTCATCACTTCTCTTGCTTCTTTTTGCACCTCTCTTACTTCTTTCTGCACATCTCTTGCATCTTTCTGCACCTCTCTTGCCTCTTTCTGTAACACTCTAGCCTATCTGTACATCACTCTTTCCTTTCTGCACCTCTCTTGCTTCTTTCTGCACCTGCTCTTGTTTCTTTCTGCACTTCTCTTGCTTCTTTCTTTACCTTTCTTCCTCTGTCTGCACCTCTCTTACCTTTATCTGCACATCTCTTGCTTCTTTCTGCACTTCTCTTGATTCTTTCTGCACCTTTCCTCCTCTTTCTGCACCTCTCTTATTTCATTTTGCACCTCTCTTACTTCTTTCTGCACATCTTTTGCATCTTTCTGTACCCCTCTTCCCTCTTTCTGCTCCTCTCTTGCTTCTTTCTGCACATCTCTTGCTTCTTTCTGCACCTCTCTTGCTTCTTCTGCACCTCTCATTGCCTCTTTCTGCATCTACTCTTCTTCTTTCTGCACCTCTTCTTGCTTCTTTCTGCACCTCTCTTGCTTTTTCTGTCACCTTTCTTCCTCTTTCTGCACCTCTCTTGCCTCTTTCTGCACATCTCTTGCTTCTTTCTCCAGCCTCTCTTGCTTCTTTCTGCACCTCTCTTGCTTCTTAGTGCACCTTTCATCTCTCTTTCTGTATTTCTCTTGCCTCTTTCTGCACTTCTCTTGCTTCTTTTTGCACTTCTAGTACCGGCTTTATGCACCTCTCTTGCTTCTTTCTGCACCTCTCATGCTTCATTCTGTACCTCTCTTGCTTCTTTCTGCACCTCTCTTGCTACTTTCTGCACTTTTCTTGCCTCTTTCTCTACCTCTCTTGCTTCTTTCTGCACTTCTCTTGATTCTTTCTGCACCTTTCTTCTGCTTTCTTCACCTCTCTTATTTCAATTTGCACCTCTCTTACTTCTTTCTACATCTCTCTTGCGTCTTTCTGCCCCTTTCTCCCTCTTTCTGCACTTCTTTTGCCTCTTTCTGCCCCTCTCTAACCTCTTTCTGCACCTCTATTGCTTCTTTCTGCAATTGTCTTGCCTCTTTCTGCACCTCTCTTGATACTTTCTGCAGTTCTCTTGCCTCTTTCTCCACCTCTCTTGCTTCTTTCTGTACCTCTATTGTTTCTTTCTGCACTTGTCTTTCCTCTTTCTGTACCTCTCTTGCCTCTTTCTGCACTTCTCTTGCTTCTTTCTGCACTCTTTGCACTTCTCTTGCCTCTTTCTGACTTCTATTGCTTCTTTCTGCACCTTTCTTCCTCTTTCTGCATTTCTTTTGCCTCTTTCTACACCTTTCTTCCTCTTTCTGCACCTCTCTTGCTTCATTCTGCACCTCTCTTACTTCCTTCTGCACCTCTCTTTCTTCTTTTTGCACTTCTCTTGCCTCTTTTTGCACTTCTCTTGCCTCTTTCTACACCTCTCTTACTTCTTTCTGCACCACTCTTGCTTCTTTCTGCACCTCTCTTTACTCTTTCATTACTTCTCTTGTTTTTTCTGCACTTTTCTGCCTCTTTCTGCACTTCTTTTGCCTCTTTCTGTACCTTTCTTCCTCATTCTGAAAGAGTAATAATAATATTTATTGCCTTTTCTGTACTTCTTTTGCCTCTTTCTCCACTTCTCTTGCCTCTTTCTGCATTTCTCTTGCTTCATTCTGATCCTTTTTTCTCTTTCTGCACTTCTCTTGCCTCTTTCTGTACCTTTCTTTGTCTTTCTGCACCTCTCTTACCTCTTTCTGCACCTCTCTTGCTTCTTTCTGCACCTCTCTTGCTTCTATCTGCACTTGTCCTGCCTCTTTCTGCACCTTTCTTCCTCTTCTACACTTCTCTTGCCTCTTTCTGCACTTCTCTTGCTTCTTTCTGTACCTTTCTTCCTCTTTCTGCATTTCTCTTTGCTCGTGCTATACCTCGCTTGCTTCTTTCTGCACATCTGTTGACTTCTTTCATCACTTCTCTTGCTTCTTTCTGCACCTCTCTTGCTTCTTTCTGCACCTTTCATCCTCTTTCTACATTTCCACTTCCCTCTTTCTGCACTTATCTTGCTTCTTTCTGTACTTCCCATCTGTCTTTATGCACCTCTCTTGCTCCGTTCTGCACCTCTCATGCTTATTTTTTTACTCCTCTTGCTTCTTTCTGTACCTTTCTTCCTCTTTCTGCACACTTCCTGCAACTCTCTGCACCTCTCTTGCTTCTTTCTGTACCTCTCTTGCTACTTTCTGCACCCTTTGTCCTCTTTCTGCACCTCTCTTGCCTCTTTCTGCACCTCTCTTCATCTTTCTGCACCTTTCTTCCTCTTTCTGCACCTCTCTTGCTTGTTTCTGCACATCTCTTGCTTCTTTCTGCACCTCTCTTGCCTCTTTATGCACCTCTTGTGCTTCTTTCTGCACCTCTCGTCCTTCTTTCTGCACCTCTCTTGCCTCTTTCTATACCTCTCTTGCCTCTTTCTGCAATTCGGCACCTCTCTTGCTTCTTTCTTCACGTCTCTTGCTTCTTTCTGACCTTTCTGCACTTCTCTTCCTCTTTCTGCACCCCTCCTGCCTCTTTCTGTACCCCTCTTGCCTCTTTGTGCACCTCTCCTACCCCTTTCTGCACCCCTCTTGCCTCTTTTTCCACCTCTTTTGGTTCTTTCTGTACCTCTTTTGCTTTGTTCTGCACTTCACTTGCCTCTTTCTGTACCCCTCTTGCCTCTTTCTGCACCTCTGTTGGTTCTTTCTGCACTGCTATGGATTCTTCCTGCACATGTGTTCCAAATTTCTGCATCCTCTTTGCCTTTTTCTGAACCCCTCTTCCCTCTTTTCTGCACCTCTCTTTGCCTCAGTACTACCCACCTGTCTCCCTCTTTCTGCACCCCTTTTGCCTGTTTCTGCAACTCTCTTGCCTCTTTCTGCAGTTCTCTTGCCTCCTTCTGCACCTCAATAAATAAATATTGAAAATCAGTTTTATTTACCTTTTAGATATTGACAACTCAAAAGACTAAACGACATAGCAGAATCGGCATATGATCGTTTCATGTACCCTCCCATATCCAGGCATGGTCATTATCTGAGACCTATGGTGAGATAAAGAATTTTTTTTTATGTCAGGGATAAAAATGTTTTGTTATTCTTATTTCTAGATGTTCTTGCTCCTTTGGATCATGTTGTCCATGTTTTATTAACAGGTAGTGCACGAGGTTATCAACATGAGAGAAGCATCATTTTAAAAATACACATTAGTCTTTTATCCTATATATATCTCTAACATGGGCCTTCATTTCTTTCTCTTTTCCCACATCTTTCTATTTCCAAATAATTGCCTTGACTTTCGCTTTGCTCTCATTCTTGAATATTGACTTAATTACTGTTTCGTTCTGGTTTTTCAGATTAAGTGCTTCATTAAATATATTATGATTGTGAAGAAATAATTTTCTTTAGATCAAGTTAGCAATGCAATATCTATGATATATTTTTTCTTCTTTCTTTTTTTGTTCATCAGCAAGCAAAGCCTATGCGTATGAATCTAAATGTTATGATTAATTGTCTTTTTTTAAATAGCATATGTTAATGTTTGCCGTTCCAGTAGCGAGATTTATTTAACAAACATTGTCTGGTTTGAGCAATCAGTTATAAATGAATATTCTAGGTAATTTATGTAGAATAAATAATGTATGTATATATATATATATATATATATATTGTAATTTGGTAACCACTATGTTTTGCTTTACACAGTTTTTTGGTATAGACGGTCCCCTGATGAAGGCAGTAGTGCCGAAATGCGCGTAGTGTTGACATCTACCCCTTGCCCCCATCAAAATTGTCAAGTATATGAGATAAAACGACAGTTTTTTGTATTATTTTTGATGTAAATCTTTTTCCAGGTTAATGTGTATAACAGATGTATCTATTTATTTATTTTGTACTGATGTATGTCAATTCAATTTGAAAATATCAAATAAGTAAAATAGTAAAAATTCTTTTTAAAAAAGACTAAATAAAAAATTATATATTTTTCACTAATAAGTGTATTTTGTCTGCATTGGTAAACTGTGTGGTTACTCCTTTTTGCTTATCATCCCTAGAATATTTAAATTTGGGAATTATAAAGCTTGCTATTGTTTTCTTATCTACATAGTTAGTCCCTGCGATTAGCAAGCACATTGAATTGTAGGGGTCCCCTTTTTCTAAAAAAATATGATGACATCACATATTACATCACTCATGACATGGTTAGTGACATCACTGATGGCATCACTGATTACATCTCAAATGACATAACGGCCGAATTTCTCTGGTTTTGTATGAGTGAAATATCCAGCTAACTATAACGTCCCTGAAACCTGTGGTTTTTTCAGTGAATTTCTAAGGTTTTTTAAATGATAATTTCTAACTATAACGTCCCTGAAACCTATGGTTTTTTCAGTGAAGATATATATATACATATATATATATATATATATATATATATATATATATATATATATATATATATATATATATTATCTACTGGCGGTCGCCAGTAGATAGTTATAGTTAGGACCTATTATCCATAGGAAATCCGCGACATTCTATTTGAAATAACGTTGGCGCCGGTTGACGAATCTTCGCGAAAGTTTCCAACTTGTTAGGGCGCTCCGCTCCGCTCCTACCCTGAAAGTCTCGGGTTGATTCGTCAAGCGGGGGCCAAGAGAAAGTGGGGTCCCAAAACGCGTTTTCCCCATTCATTTTTCCATAGGAACCTTTAGTCGCAGCTACAGCCCGAACTGCTGAACGGAATTACACCAAATTTGGCAAAGAGGTAGCCCTTGGTTCAGTGTCATGCCTTTTGCTTAAATGGTGTAAATCCGTTCAGTAGTTCCTGAGAAAATCAAAAGTAAAGTCACATATATATCTATGGGCGAGTAGGGTCCGCGTACTCTCCCCGATCACGAGCTGTATGCTAATTGGTTGTGAAGTGGCTGTCAACACTCCAAATCAGGAAGTGTTGGCAGCCATTTTGTCCCTCGGTAGAACCAAGGGACAGAAACAAGTGCGCAAAGCGCAAAAAGGGGGCAGGGTAGAAACACCCTGACCCCCTAGGTCTGCTCAGGGGGTCCCACAAGGACCCCATGGGCAGAAAAAAGCATTTTTTCCCCCCAAAAAATCGGCGGGATGCGCTTAGGGTGCCGAATCCCGCCAAAAAAAACGAAGCGCGGTCTCCCGCGCTTCGTTGTTAATTGTCCTCAGGTGGGCCAAGTCCCGGGGCATGGGGGGGTATTTAGATAGTGGGGGCCTCTAAGGCCCCCAAGCCCTGGGGACCGCCACCCCTCGGGCTTTAAAAATAATGGTGCGGGAGGGCTCTCGGCCCTCCCGCAGCCCCCGGGACCGCCACCTCCCGGGGCTTCTTTAATTATTTTTATAATCTACCTGTGTGGGGGCTCGAGCCCCCACACGCCCCTGGGACCGCCACCTCCCCGGGGCACTAAAAATGTCAATATGGGGTCCATTACGGACCTCCAGAGCCCCGGGACCACCACCTCCCCGGGCTTTGTCAATGGAGGAGGGGCCGCGCGGCCCCTCCTGGAGCCTGTAATGGCCCTGGGGACCACCACCCCCCAGGGCCGGCTCCTGCAGTGTCCCGGGTGCCTACTCCCGGGACACTGTAGTTTGCTATGACAGGACGGGAGCCCTCGCGGCCCCGTCCTGTCATAGCAAACTGCTTTGATATCAGCTGAGAGCAGGAAACCTGCTCGCCTCCAATATCCAAAGCAAATTGCTTTTCCACACGGGGAGCTGCATGTTAGCAGCTCCCCATGTGGAAGCAATGCCGGCTCCCAAGGGACGGGGAGCCGGCGGGACTGTGGGGGATTGGGGACCCCCACAGTCCCCAACGAAGAGGGCCAGCCCCGGGGATGGAGTCCCCGGGGCAAGTAGTGGCCCGGGAGGAGCCACGCGGCCCTCCCCCAAAATAATAATTAAAAAAATAAAAATAAGGCCTGCCCCGGGGATGGGTCCCCGGGGCAAAGGAGGCCTGAGGAGGGGGCCACGCAGCCCCCTCCTTAAAAATGTATTTAAAAGTGTGGCCATGCCCCGGGGGATGGGGTCCCCGGGCTGGATTCGGCCATGGGAGTGAGGCCACGCGGCCCCCTTCCCCGTTTAATTAAAAAAAAAGGGGATAAGGCCCTGGGGGATGGGGTCCCCAGGGCCCAAAAATAGGAAAAGTAAGGGGGACCACACAGCCCCCTTGGGAAAAAAACACAAAAAACACAAAAACCGATCGGGCCGAAGGCCCCGCCCTTCCTTTACCACTCTGCAAACGCGCCCTGGCGTGTTTGCAGATGGGGAACAAATTCTTCTGCTGGGGTCCTGGGCCAACTAGCCCACCAGGAACCTCCAGTATGCACCAGGGGCTGCATTGCAGAGAGGTGTACAGAGGCCACGCCTCTTTACACCTCTCTGCAACGCAGCTCTGTGGCGCTTTTGGAGGTACATGGTGAGCTAGTTGGCCCCCAGGGACCCTCAGTATTCAAGGGGACTTAATCCCCCAACTTAAAACGCACCACGGGGCGTTGCTATGACAGTGGTGAAGGGAGGGGCGGGGCTTCAGGTGACATGTGTGCAAACAGGCCTCGTGGCGCGTTTTAAGATGGGGAATTAAATCCCCTTCAATCCTGAGGTCCTGGGGGCCAACCAGCCCACCAGGTACCTCCAGTAAGCGCCACGGAGCTGCGTTGCAGAGTGTTGTAAAAAGGGGCGTGGCCTCTGAACACCTCTCTGCAACGCAGCTGTCTGGGGCATACTAGAGGTATCTGGTGGGCTAGTTGGCCCCTAGGGACCCTCGGGATTGAGAAGGAATTAATTCTCCAACTTAAAACGCGCCACTGGGTGTGTTTGCAGACATGTCACCTCAGGCCCCACCCCTTCCTTCACCATTGTGCAAATATTCCTCTAAAATCAGCCGAACTACGAATTCCGATTTACTCACCTGTTATCAGGAGAGACCTCAGTGCTGCATCTTTCAGCCCAGTACTGATCCTGAAAAGTAATTTTAACCGTACTTACCAGTAACTTGAATTTCCTTCCATAGGATATCATTGCCTGCTTTTTGCTGAAAAGTTTCTAAGTGTCGATTTTTGAAACATACAAATATTCCTCTAAAATCAGCCAAAATACGAATTCCGATTTACTCACCTGTTATCAGGAGAGACCTCAGTGCTGCATCTTTCAGCCCAGTACTGATCCTGAAAAGTAATTCTAACCGTACTTACCAGTAACTTGAATTTCCTTCCATAGGCTAACATTGACTGGTTTCACTTGGAAATTCTTCTAAGTGTGCAGTTTTGGAACTTTATAATATTCCTCTAAAATCAGCCGAACTACGAATTCCGATTTACTCACCTGTTATCAGGAGAGACCTCAGTGCTGCATCTTCAGCCCAGTACTGATCCTGAAAAGTAATTCTAACCGTACTTACCAGTAACTTGAATTTCCTTCCATAGGCTAACATTGACTGGTTTCACTTGGAAATTCTTCCAAGTGTGCAGTTTTGGAACTTTATAATATTCCTCTAAAATCAGCTGAAATACGAATTCAGATTTACTCACCTGTTATCAGGAGAGACCTCAGTGCTGCATCTTTCAGCCCCAGTACTGATCCTGAAAAGTAATTTTAACCGTACTTACCAGTAACTTGAATTTCCTTCCATAGGATATCATTGCCTGCTTTTTGCTGAAAAAGTTTCTAAGTGTCGATTTTTGAAACATACAAATATTCCTCTAAAATCAGCCGAAATCCAAATTCCGATTTACTCACCTGTTATCAGGAGAGACCTCAGTGCTGCATCTTTCAGCCCAGTACTGATCCTGAAAAGTAATTCTAACCGTACTTACCAGTAACTTGAATTTCCTTCCATAGGCTAACATTGACTGGTTTCACTTGGAAATTCTTCTGTGTGTGGAGTTTTGGAACTTTATAATATTCCTCTAAAATCAACCGAACTACGAATTCCGATTTACTCACCTGTTATCAGGAGAGAACCCAGTGCTGCATCTTTCAGCCCAGCACTGACCCTGAAAAGTAATTCTAACCGTACTTACCAGTAACTTATATTTCCTTCCATAGGAATCCATTGTCTGGTTTTCAGCAGAAAAGTTTCAAAGTGTCGATTTTCACAAACTACAAATATTCCTTAAAAATCGCCTGTATGACTTAAACGCATTCTTTCAACTGTTTACAGGAGATGCACCAGTGCTGGATCCAAGATCCACCACTGAGTAAGAAAAAGTAACGATAACACTACTTACCTGCTAAGTGAATTTCCTCCCATAGGATAACATTGGTGATTCTATGTGAAAAAGTTTCTAAGTGTCAACTTTTAAAATACAATAATATTCCTTAAAAATCACTACTGTAACCAAAACGCTTTTACTCAACTGTTTACAGGAGATGTCCCAGGACTGAATCTAGGATCCAGTCCTGTGGTTAGAAAAGTAATCCATAAAGTAACTAATTGCATTTGACTAGAAATTCACATTGAGCTCAATGTTGCATTGTGTTTGAAATTGTGTTGCCCATTGCAACAACTGTAACTACTGTACTTAAAAGTCTATTGCCTATTTGCAAAGTATTTAAACTAAAGTAATTCATTCAGAGAATGTATATTTTGTAATGTAATGTAATGTAATTACAATGTAATTTAAAAAATAAAATATGTAAAAATAAATAGTTTAAAAAATGTAGTAAATCAGTATCCAAAAAATAAATATAACAATTAATACATTTAAAAATTGTCATTTACAAAACCTTTGAAATTCACTGAAAAAAACATAGGTTTCAGACATGTTATAGTTAGGAATTAGCATTTAAAAACCTTTGAAATTCACTGAAAAAACCATAGGTTTTAGGGACAGTTATAGTTAGAAATTAGCATTTAAAAAACCTTTGAAATTCACTGAAAAAACCATAGGTTTCAGACACGTTATAGTTAGAAATTAGCATTTAAAAAACCTTTGAAATTCACTGAAAAAACCATAGGTTTTAGGGACAGTTATAGTTAGTTGGACATTGCACTCGTACAAAACCCGTGAAATTCCCCGTTATAGTTAGTTCAGCTAACTATAACTCGCGTCCCAGCAATGCACTGCTGATGACGTCACATATTACATCACTCATGACATGGTCAGTGACATCACTGATGACATCACTGATTACATCTCAAATGACATCACTGATGACATCACTGATGACATCATCCAGTGACTGTGTGTTTCTGTAAAGTTTAATTTTGTTTTATATATATGCCAAGCTGTATTGAGGAATGAGTGGGTTCTACTCTCACTCTCAGTTCACTTAACCGCTCGAGTTACAGAACTCCATACGAGCGGATTTCCGGACACGCCAGAGTTCGCTAGTAAATTATTTACAACAGCGCAGTTTCTAAAGGTTAATGACTTTATAATTCAAAAGGGTTTTTTTACCATGGCAGCAGAATGGTTAAAAGGACGGGAAGCGTCCGCGAATTTAATCTTCAAGCGGAGTTCTGAAACAGTGGGGAACGCCGATAATCAACAAACAGCCCTGCCAGCCATGTTGACGATCAAACAAAAGGGTAACCAATTGGAAAGATTACGCAAAAGGGAAACGAGCAGATGGTGGGAAGCCACTTCTCTGCAAAACTATCTTGAAGTGAATAGAATTCCGAGAGGATTAAGGATTTTTATCATACCCACATTAAATAGCCCCAATCCACAGCTGCTCAAAGATTGGACAGACAACACTAACACATGCTCCAAGAATATGCTCCACATGCTGATCAAGAACGCATGGGAAGAGCACAAGGAGCTGACTCAGCAGATTCAAGCACTTATGGATGAGCTGGATAAAACTTCAGATAAGACCGAGGTGAAGAATGTACTGATGGCTGTGGATGAAAGGATCAAAACATTTGAAAAAGGAGTGATCGAGAGGAAAGAAAGAAAATTTCAACGGGATGAGAGGGATTACCGGACCGGGCGAATACTAACTTTCGCCAGAAAATTCGATAAAACAAGAGCGGAAATGGCGAAGGACAGAGCCCTGGGCATAGCAGACAAAGGCATGGATGGCTCCATCACGGATCTAAGTTCAGACCAAGAGTCTGTGGATAGTGGTGCATCAAATCAAGGGGAATTGTCTTCTTTTTCCGAGGAACTGCGCCTCATACAACGAAATCAGGAACAGTCATACAGGGGAAAACCCGGGGGAAAAGGAAGAGGCGCCAACATGAGAGCTACAAAAGGCGCTGTAGGAGAAGAAAAGTACAGCAGCACTGGTGTGGGAACAAGAAGCCAGAACAACAAGAAGAAATAATGGAGAACAACACTCAGCAACTTACGGTAATGAACCTTTCTTGTAGAGACATAACTGAAACAGAAGAACAGGTCCTGAAATTAGGATTATCCTTTTGTCCAGATGCTCCCATAGATTATGCTCAAACACGCATTGATTTATACCAATTTATACGCAAAGTCAAATTGTATAAAATGCATGCTATGCGGGATAATGTTAATATTAGGAGTATGGGCTCAACCAGTGATAACAGTGATGTACTTCCACCACTAGCCATAGCAGATATCCCCACATTGAATATTTTGCAGCAATTACAAGAACAAACTGCAATCACAGCCAGCACCCAAAATCCCCTCGACCAGGCACATGATGATACTACTCTACATACATTGGGCATAGACATAGGGGCCTCTAGCCTAACTAAATTTAGAGCTCCATCAAAGTATGTACCCCAAACACCAAAGGACAACACTGATCTGTTCCATGAAACAGTAAGTAATGACTTACTCGAACTCACAGCCACCAACCCCAAAATGAGGAATATCACTAAAGAGCAATGGGAGGCAGTTTCTAGATTACAGAAAGATGATAAGATTGTTATTAAATCATCGGATAAGGGGGAAACATTGTGGTGATGGACAGAGACAAATACGTACAGGAAGCCCAGAGACAGCTCAGTAATACTACTTGTTATGAAAGGGTAGATAAAACATACTTGATTACCTTACAGACCAGATATCATGAAAACCTAGAAGAATGGTTTAATAACAAACTTCTGAGTTGGGACGAGAAACAGTTTTTAATGAATAAAACACCCACCACACCCACTTTTTACCTTTTACCAAAAGGTACATAAAAATGCGGATAACCCTCCAGGACGTCCAATTGTGTCTTCCAAGAATAGTCTATTAGAGAACACCTCTGAATTTGTAGACCATTTTCTTTTCCCATATGTTAAAGATCTTAATTCCTACCTTAGGGATACAAAAGATTTTCTGCAGAAAATCCAAAACTTGCATTGGGAAAGTAAATACTGGATGGTCTGCTTAGACGTTGAAAGTCTCTATACGAGCATTAGACACATAGACGGCCTCAAAGCATGCCAACACTTCCTCAAAGCAAGAAATATTGAATTTTTAGAACACACACGCATGATCCTGCAGATGATTGAAATATGTCTGACAGAGAATGTGTTTATGTTTGATGGGAAGTGGTACAAGCAACTACAGGGCACATCGATGGGTACTTGCTTTGCCCCCAGCTATGCCAATCTTGTGGTGGGGTGGTGGGAGAAGCAGATACTCTGGAGTGAGGAAATGGAACCTTGGTCCAACAACATTGGACTATGGTTAAGATTTATAGATGATGTCTTTTTTGTGTGGGAGGGTAATGAATGCGATCTCCTTGAATTTGTTGAATGTTTGAACAGTAACACCATGAATTTAAAGTTTACTATGTTACACAGCCAACAGAGTATTGACTTTCTGGACATCAGGTTAACTATAAGTGATGGCAAATTGACAACAGACCTATTTAGAAAAAAGACTGCAGGCAATTCTATTCTTCACTCAGCCAGTTGTCACCCCCTAATTTCAGATGGAGTATTCCGTACAGTGAGTTTCTTAGAGCTAGGCGCAACTGTAGCACAGAAATCTTATATGAAAAAAACAAACTAGACATGATCAAGAGATTCAAAAACAGAGGATACACGACCAAGATGCTACGCAGGGGTATCACTAAAGCTGACTCTGTCAGTCGTGATGAAGCCTTATTCCAACCTCCCAAGATTCGAGAGAAAGCAGATGACACAGGAACCCCAGTGCGGTTCATAACTACATACAGCACACAGGCAGGTGAACTGAGAAACATCTTGAAGAGAAGATGGCATATCCTGACACAAGATCCACTACTTTCCAAAAAGTTAGGTAACTCACCAGCAGTTACTTTCAGAAAAACCTATCCCTTAAGGATATCTTAGTCAATAGCCACTTACAGAGTAACAAAAAGACGTGGCTAGAGCAAAGGGGAGGCTTTTATAAATGCAGCAAATGTAAAGCCTGTAGATACAGTGAGAATGTAAGTGAAGTGACATTACAGAGATCGAGAAGGAAATGGAAAATAACAAAACCCATAACTTGTGGGACTGATTTCGTAATTTATGCTATCACCTGTCCATGTGGGAAATGGTATGTTGGTTCGACGACATTTCCGGTCAAGAAGAGAATCTTGGAGCACTGGAGAGCGATAACTAATCGCGACTTCAGTTACAGCACATCTAGACACTTTGATGAGGCACATGAGGGCGATTGGACCAAAGGCAAGTTCTTTGGTCTAGCAACGATTTCCAAACATCCTAGAGGAGGGAATCGAATCCAAGCACTACGCAGACTAGAGTCCAGATTAATTCTCCTAGCCGGCAGTATGTTCCCTACAGGTATGAATAATGACGAAGAATTATATGTACATTTATGAATATTGGGACGCTTCCTGTCAACCAATTGAATAGTTCCTATTCAGTTAGACTGTAGATTTCCTGATTTTAATTTCACTTGTTAGTGGTTTTAACCTGCACTGTTGATTTCCTGTTTTGTTTTCCGAGAATACATGTTGCATTAAGTGGAACATGTGGATATAAATTAACTCTTGATGGTTTGTCTGTTCTTGAAATTATGATGCCCAAGCTAGGTTTTGCAACTATGATGTTATGATTATGGGTCCAATTATACAAGTGACACTAACGGTTTCTGTTTTATCTATCTCCAACAGATCGGCTTCACCACACGAGAGGAGGATAGCCACTAAAAAATATTGTTAAGAGCACAAGAGAGCCAGTATGTTCACAGTAACTGCTATCTCTACAGAACCTCTGGGCATGTTATAGTCTATATCATCAATTGCACTGCACTGAAAAATTGGGTAATTTAAAAATCCATGCATGATAGTTTAGTTATAGCAATTAATGTGAATACACCTAGGTGCAAGACTAATTTTGGACTATAATATATGCTACAGTTCACCTACCTCCCTCTGTTAGTAGCCACGTTATGCACGAATCCCTATACTCATACACATGTGTATAAAAATTCCTTTAACGTAAACATAGCGGTCATCACAATTAGGTCTATGCGAGTAACTCATCAATATAAGGGTACTATACCCAATAAATAATGTTTGAGACACTTCAAGGGGCACTAGACCCATCATTCAATGTTCAGCAACAGCACAATATGATGTCAATGGTATGGTATGAATTATATATCATTAATTGATGATTTGTTGTATAAGGTACAATTTAGATATACACTTTAATTTATATATTTACTTTACAATGCATTTGTGCTAATTAACAATGCCTTTTGTTTTTAACTTTTTAATTTTAAACAACTTTGGAAATCACTGTAGTATTTTCTTTATGTCTCACTGCACGCTGTGCCGTGCATGTTAGTATGTCTTTAAATAGATGTGGAACTGACTAAGAGGTCATGTGACCAAGATCTCGCTAGAGATCGAAACGCGTCGTTTTTGTTGCCGTAAATAAACCTGGAATACCTTTGAACTTTGAAACTGGAGTGGCTCGTTTTTTCCTCCGCGGACTGCAGGGATCTACTTTGTATATAATATATATATATATATATATTCACTGAAAAAACCATAGGTTTTAGGGACAGTTATAGTTAGTTGGACATTGCACTCGTACAAAACCCGTGAAATTCCCTCGTTATAGTTTGTTCAGGTAACTATAACTCGCGCCCCGCAATGCACTGCTGATGACGTCACATATTACATCACTCATGACATGGTCAGTGACATCACTGATGACATCACTGATGACATCTCAAATGACATCACTGATGACATCATCCAGTGACTGTGTGTTTCTGTAAAGTTTAAATATGTTTAATATATATAGGGAAAGGCGTATTGAAGAATGAGTGGGTGTATAAGTGTCTGAATGGATGATTTAGTAGGTGCGTGACTAACTCTATAAGTTAGTGATTAAACGTATCTTACTGAATGCATGGGTTAGTGACTAAAGTGGGTGAATGTCTGTATCCGTCTGTCTGTTGCTGTGTAAGTGGCTGCATGGGTTTGTGAATAGCTACATGAGTGTCAATATGAGTTATTGATTGGTTGTCTGAGTATCTGTATGGGTGCCTGAGTGTTTGTGTGGGTGGGGTGTGTGCGACTCTGTGCATAGATGTGTGAGTGGGTGATTCACTGGGTGGATGGTTTCAAGAGTGCATCTGTGATAGACTGTATGGGTGGGTAAGTGTGTGTAAGAGTGTGTTAGTGAGTGAATGTATGTCCCAGTGGTACATGTGTGAGTAACTACATATGTGAAAGGCAGTATATATGTGTGTTGGAGTATATAAATAGCTATAAGCGAGAGTGTGTGATTGTGAGAGTGACTGTATGGATGAGTGTGTGCTTGTATCAGAGATTGTATAAGAGCGTAAGAATGTGCTAGTATTTGTATGAGTAAGTGAGCTGGTGTGTGTATAACTGTATAGGTGAGTAAATGGGTGTGTGCTTAATTTTTGCATGACTGACTAGGTGTGTGAGTACCTCTATGGATGAGTGGAGGTGTGTGAGTGTTTATATAGGTGTATGAGTGCATATAATAGTCCTGTACTGAGTGACTATAAGTATGAGTGACTGTACGGGTGAGTGAGTAGATGTGTGTGTGTGTAGACCTAGGAATCAGTGAGTGTGTATATAGTAATTGGTGTTGGAGTATCTATGGTTTTGACAATGGCAGTCTGTAATTTACAGTGGTGTATCAAAAGTTATATTAGGGTGTGAGAAGATGCATCAAATTATCACATGGATGATGTCATCAGTGATGTCATCAGTGATGTCATTTGAGATGTCATCAGTGATGTCATCAGTGATGTCACTGACCATGTCATGAGTGATGTAATATGTGACGTCATCAGCAGTGCATTGCGGGGGCGCGAGTTATAGTTACCTGAACTAACTATAACGGGGAATTTCACGGGTTTTGTACGAGTGCAATGTCCAACTAACTATAACTGTCCCTAAAACCTATGGTTTTTTCAGTGAATTTGTAAGGTTTTTTAAATGCTAATTTCTAACTATAACGTGCCTGAAACCTATGGTTTTTTCAGTGAATTTCAAAGGTTTTTTAAATGCTAATTCCTAACTATAACATATCTGAAACCTATGGTTTTTTTCAGTGAATTTCAAAGGTTTTGTAAATGACAATTTTTAAATGTATTAATTGTTATATTTATTTTTTTGATACTGATTTACTACATTTTTTAAACTATTTATTTTTAGATATTTTATTTTTTTAAATACATTGTAATTACATTATACATTACATTACAAAATATACTTTCTCAGAATGAATTACATTAGTTTAAATACTTTGCAAATAAGCCAAAAAACTTTTAAGTACAGTAGTTACAGTTGTTGCAATGGGCAACACAATTTCAAACACAATGCAACATTGAGCTCAATGTGAATTTCAAGTTAAATGCAATTAGTTACTTTATGGATTACTTTTCTAACCACAGGACTGGATCCTAGATTCAGTCCTGGGACATCTCCTGTAAACAGTTGAGTAAAAGCGTTTTGGTTACAGTAGTGATTTTTAAGGAATATTATTGTATTTTAAAAGTTGACACTTCGAAACTTTTTCACATAGAATCACCAATGTTATACTATGGGAGGAAATTCACTTAGCAGGTAAGTAGTGTTATCGTTACTTTTTCTTACTCAGTGGTGGATCCTGGATCCAGCACTGGTGCATCTCCTGTAAACAGTTGAAAGAATGCGTTTAAGTCATACAGGCGATTTTTAAGGAATATTTGTAGTTTGTGAAAATCGACACTTTGAAACTTTTCTGCTGAAAACCAGACAATGGATTCCTATGGAAGGAAATACAAGTTACTGGTAAGTACGGTTAGAATTACTTTTCAGGGTCAGTGCTGGGCTAAAAGATGCAGCACTGAGTTCTCTCCTGATAACAGGTGAGTAAATCGGAATTCGTAGTTCGGCTGATTTTAGAGGAATATTATAAAGTTCCAAAACTCCACACACAGAAGAATTTCCAAGTGAAACCAGTCAATGTTAGCCTATGGAAGGAAATTCAAGTTACTGGTAAGTACGGTTAAAATTACTTTTCAGGATCAGTACTGGGCTAAAAGATGCAGCACTGAGGTCTCTCCTGATAACAGGTGAGTAAATCGGAATTCGTAGTTCGGCTGATTTTAGAGGAATATTATAAACATCCAAAACTCCACACTTAGAAGAATTTCCAAGTGAAACCAGTCAATGTTAGCCTATGGAAGGAAATTCAAGTTACTGGTAAGTACGGTTAAAATTACTTTTCAGGATCAGTACTGGGCTCAAAGATGCAGCACTGAGGTCTCTCCTGATAACAGGTGAGTAAATCGGAATTCGTAGTTCGGCTGATTTTAGAGGAATATTTGCACAATGGTGAAGGAAGGGGGTGGGGCCTGAAGTGACATGTCTGCAAACACGTCCTGTGGCGCGTTTTAAGTTGGAGAATTAATTCCTCCTCAATCCCGAGGGTCCCTAGGGGCCAACTGGCCCACCAGATACCTCCAGTATGCGCCAGAGAGCTGCGTTGCAGAGAGATGTTCAGAGGCCACGCCCTTTTACAACACTCTGCAACGCAGCTCCGTGGCGCTTACTGGAGGTACCTGGTGGGCTAGTTGGCCCCTAGGGACCCTCAGGATTGAAGAGGATTTAATTCCCCATCTTAAAACGCGCCACGGGGCCTGTTTGACACATGTCACCTGAAGCCACGCCCCTCCCTTCACCACTGTGCAAACGCGCCCGTGGCGCGTTTTAAGTTGGGGGATTAAGTCCCCTTGAATACTGAGGGTCCCTGGAGTCCAACTAGCCCACCATGTACCTCCAAAAGCGCCACAGAGCTTTGTTGCAGAGAGGTGTAAAAGGGGCGTGGCCTCTGTATACCTCTCTGCAACGCAGCCTCTGGCGCATACCGGAGGTTCCTGGTGGGCTAGTTGGTCTCAGGGCCCCAGTATTCAAGGGAATTACTTCCCTTCTTAAAACGCGCCAGGAGGCGTGTTTGCAGACTGCTGCAGGGAGGGGGCGGGGCCTCCGGCACAATGCCGGTCTTTTTTGTTGTTGCTTTTTTCTGCCCAGGGGTCCTTGTGGGACCCCTGAGCAGACCTAGGGGTCAGGGTGTTTCTACCCTGCCCCTTTGAGCGTTTTGCGCACTTGTTCTTGTGTGTTTTTTTTTAATCGGCGGGATCCGCGCACCCTAAGCGCATCCCGCCGATTTAAAAAAACATCTTTTCTGCCCAGGGGTCCTTGTGGGACCCCTGAGCAGACCTAGGGGTCAGGTGTTTCTACCCTGCCCCCTTTGTGCGTTTTGCGCACTTGTTTCTTGTGCTTTTTTTTAATCGGCGGGATCCGCGCACCCTAAGCGCATCCCGCTGTTTAAAAAAATGCTTTTCTGCCCAGGGGGTCCTTGTGGGACCCCTGAGCAGACGTAGGGGTCAGGGTGTTTCTACCCTGCCCCCTTTGAGCGTTTGCACACTTGTTTCTTGTGTTTTTTTTTTAATCGGCGGGATCCGCGCACCCTAAGCGCATCCCTCCGATTTTTAAAAAAATGCTTCTGCCCAGGGGTCCTTGTGGGACCCCTGAGCAGACCTAGGGGTCAGGTGTCTCTACCCTGCCCCCTTTTGCGCTTTGCGCACTTGTTTCTGTCCCTCTTTGCCAAATTTGGTGTAATTCCGTTCAGCAGTTCGGGCTGTAGCCGCGATGAACGGTTCCTATGGAAAAATGAATGGGGAAAACGTGTTTTGGGACCCCCCTTTTTTCTCGGCCCCCGCTTGACGAATCACCCCGAGACTTTCAGGATAGGAGCGGACCGGAGCGCCCCAACAAGTTGGAAGCTTTCGCTTCATACCCCCTTTTAAATGACTATCGAATGGGGCTGCTTTTGTATAAGTATGAGCATTGAGAAAGGCATCAGCCGAAACGCGTCTGCTCTATGGATTAAAATTTAAAATATTGAACCCGAGAGTGCCCGCAATTTCCTTTTGGAACTGAGCTGTATATGACATGTGACTTCCACCCTCACAGCTGTGTCACCCGCCCAAAGAGTTCGGCGTAATTCTGGTGGAATTGTGGAGCAATATATATATAACATGTCCTACTTAATATATAGCTCAATAGGTCTCTCTTACAGAAGACTTACATTTATTGTTAAGGGAAGTGGGGGCTTTGCCATTGGCTTAAATGGCAAAGTCGAACCAGCAGTGTTACCACTGTCCTTCCAATCTGCAGTGGCAGGATGGAAGCCATTTTTTTACTTTGTCACACACAGGGTAGTACAAGCAGTGCTGCAGCCCTGGGTAGACACTCTGCCTTACATGCCCTGGGTAAGCTGGATGCCATATAGTAGAGACTTATGAGTCAGTCTCTGCCAATTGGTGATGGCAAATTGACATACACTTTGTAAGGGGTTAGAACACTGGCACTGAGGTCTGGGTAGCAGGCCTCAGTGGACTTTCAGAGTTGAAAAACCAGACGCTTCAGTCCCAAAATGTGAGGGTGAACATGCAAAAAAGAGGCATTTCCTCATAGTGGGTAATCTAAGACCGAGAAACCACAATGACAAAAATGTCACACCGCAAACAACAACTAGAGTTAATACTTTCAATCAATCTAGGAGCTAGTAACTATTTAATTTATTTAAAAATATTCACACTACTTGCTGAGAGGGCAAGATGGCGTCTGAGTGAGACCGCTACTACTCACCTCCTCTTCTCCCGCTGCTCCATCGGATTCTTCTCTCCCGATTTGTGACGGACTATGCGTGCGGGGACTTCTCGATGGGCTGATATTGCCAAGCACTACGTACAAAAATCAAAACAAGGGGCTCTTACCGGGGGCCTTGGCTCGGCTTCTGCTGATGACTATTTCCGGGTTGGGAGGCTGCCAGATCGGGTTGCTCAGCTACGGAGACGCACACGGAGCTCGTGGTGCTCATTGTCCTGGGATGGCTGCACGAGGCGGACGAGGCAAGACGCGATTGAACACTCAATCTGCACCAGCGCGAAGCGAGGAAAACGCTTTGAAGATCACCAGCAAAAAGGTCGAGACATCAACCGGTAAGGGAAACAAGAAAAATAGATCCTAAAAAGAATATGCATGCTATTCAGAAGAAGACACCGGTGGGGAAACCAGGGGAAAAAAAAACCTCGCTATTCCAAGTATGTTCCTCTCCCTGACGTAAGAAACACAGTGGAAAAAAATAACAAGGAGACAGGGTCTCAAGGGGAGTCAGGCGAACAAAGTATAATAGGTGAAGAACACGCCACCATACCGAATAAGCAGCATAGCCCACAGGACATAGTCACAGACCCTCTAGCTGATGAAACAACATGGGCCTCAATGTGTGAAAATACCGTGGTGGGAGTCACCGAGGTACCCATAGACTCTCAGGGAGATGGGGTCAACATTAAGGAGATTGAACTTTCTAAGGGAAGAGACCACCCCACAATGGAATTATCAAATCCCCTGGTAACCATTAAAGAAGGGAGAGGTAGAACACCCAGCAAACCTAAGGAAACTAATCCGAGCAGGGTCAATAAGAAAAATAATCCAAAAAGCTCTGATGCTGGCTACCTCTCCCCTGACTCTCTGGAAAAATTCTTCTCCCTGACGGAAGATTCAGGTGAGTCAGATCTTGGAATAACCAGCAGTAGCGATAGCAGGGACTCCCAAACTAGCAACAGTTGTACTCAAGGGGAACAAAAATTGCCAAAAAGACTAAAACGAGTATCTAGCCAGAAGAAATCGAACCCTCAGAGATCCTCAGGGGAGGAAGTGGAAGAACTGGGCTGGGATTATTCCACCACTCAATTTTTACCATCCAATGGATTAATGGAAAAAACAAATGCAATTGGAGGGGAAATATCTGATGAAAACATTCAGAAAGTTGGAGAGCATCCCCCCGAACCCTCCCTTTCATTAATTTTGCAATCCTTGAGATCTTTTCAAAACGAGGTTAAAACTGAAAACCGACATGCACGTCTGACATTTAAAAAACTACAAGGGTCAATGCGCAATGTTGGGAAGACCTGTACGGAAATCGCAGAGAGATTAAGTATGGTAGAAGCGCGCACAGAGGTTCTTGAAAACACGGTGGAAACCTTGAAAACTCAGTCCTCGTCACAAGAAAGTACAATTAAAGATGTCTGGTGGAAGCTAGAAGACGCAGAAAATCGCCAGAGACGGAACAACCTGAGGCTACTAGGGATACCCGAACACAGCGAAGGCAACGATATCAGGAAGTTTACCATCGATATGCTAAAAAATTCACTACCGGAATTGGCACAATGGGACTGGGACAGAGAAATTCAACGTGTGCACAGATTTCCGTTCACAATATCAAAACGTCCGTCAAACTCCCAGTCATATCCACGCGCAATCTTAATCTACTTTGGAAACTTTCTATTGCGACAGGCTGTTTATGATCTGGCCAGGCCTAATATGAAAAGAAAGTGGGAGAGCTTCTCTTTCTTCGCAAAACCGGATTTCGCTCATGCGACAGTGGAAAGAAGATGGAGGCTCAGGCAGCTCATAACACCCTTCCAAAATATCGGAGCTACAGCCTTTTTGCAAAATCCCGCTAAACTGAAAGTTTCCTTTCAAGGCCGGAACTATAATTTCACCTCAGAAATCCATGCACAAAAAGTTCTGGAGGAGATATCAGCCGGGAATACTGGATCTACCGGAAATAATAGACTATGAACCTCATTATAGATAGCAAAATAGAGGCTATAACTCTAATATTTTCAACCCAAAGACTTGCATGTTTATCCAATTTTCTTCGGTTCTTTTTTCCCCCTTTTTTTTACTCTAAGTGACTTGCTTAGATTGGTTGAATTTGTTCTTTTCTTGTTTATCAGGAGCGTCACAATTTAGATACGAGCATAAGTGAGCACCGGTGGAGGGGAGAGAGGGGGAGAATGGGGAAGAGTGGTTCAGACACTATCACGCGGGCTCAGGATTGAGCCCGATTGCCTTATATTTGGTGGAGGGTGGTGGGTGGAAGGGTGGGATGGGGAGGGGGGAAGTCTCAGACAGGTGATGGGAGCTAGGGGTGTAGCAACAATTAAGGAGTCAGGAGGAAGAAGCAAGGACATAGAGAGGGTCAAGACCAGTAGACAGATGATTGATCAAGAATGGAAGAACAAACATATAGACACAAATAAAAACTATGACGGCTAGGTTAAAAATTCTTACTGTTAACATATGTGGACTTAACGATGTGAAGAAGAGACAAAGAGTTGCAATTGGACTACAATCATCCAGGGCTAATATTATATGTCTACAGGAGACACATATTGAGGGATCACAGTTATATCTATTTAACTCACTAGGGTATAGACTGATTACCGCAACAACTCAGGGAGTAAGAACCAAGGGGGTGGCTATTTTAGCCAAAGGAAGCGGATTACAGTTTTCTCAGTCGGCTTCGGATAAATATGGGCGGTGGGCAATCATTGAGTGTCAGTACAATAATGACAAGAAGATGACAATATGCACGGTATATGGCAGTACATGCGATGATCCGACACTTCTGGATCATCTCTCCAACGAACTTGCTCACTGGCCCCTTCCTATAATTATCTGTGGGGACTATAATATTAATCTACCCTGGGATTGGTCATTGGATTCCGGGTATAAATTTCAGGGAGGAAGCCAAAAGTTTTTTCAGGCCATTAAAAATCTGTGTCAAACACATGGCTTGACTAAACATCCAGGCAATCCAGGATACACATTTTTTCCCACCCGCACACAAAGCATGTGAGATTAGACTATAGGCTTGTTTCAAATACGATGAGCTCAAACTGTATTATTGAAAAAATGCCACGAGTCTTATCAGACCACAATCCGCTAGTTTTAAGTATAGAAATAGGGTTAGTGAACGCTAATGTACAAATATGGACCTTTGAAAGGGCATTGTTGCTTAACAAAGATTATTGTAGACACATGTGTGAGTTGATTCCCGGGTTCATTAAGGATAATATGGGTAGCACCGCAATTGATGTGGTGTGGGATGCCCTGAAGGCAGGGATCAGAGGGGAAACACTTAGATTCTCATTCAATCTAAACAAAGAGGCTAAATTGAAAATGGAGGCATTACAGAGAAAGTTAGGGATAGCTGAGGAAGGACTTACAAGGGCCGTACAGGAGGGATGTGAACTTGAAGGCGAACTGAGATTGGTGGCGATTGCCAAAAATCGTATTATAGATATCTATACAGAGAAAGCTATAGTAAAGGCAACAACACATAAAGAAATGGCTTATGAACTAAATGAACAGGTTGGACATCAACTCGCTGTCCGCACTAGACAACAAAACACAGCCAATCTAATACGTAAAATTAACGATCCAGAATATGGCCCAAGACCGAGTCCCAAGCAATAAGAGCAGCATTTCAGCAGTATTATCAGAAATTGTATGAAGAGCCCGGTGTTGAACAAGATAAGATTGAGGACTATTTAAATCAAATCCTTTCCCCCAGATTAGAGGAGGAAGATCAAGATAGCTTGGATCAAATACCGCAATGGGAGGACATTTTGGTATCTATAAGCAGTCTAGCCAAGGGGAAAGCCGCTGGCACAGATGGCATACCTGCGGAGTTCTATGTTAAATTTTCTCAACAGCTGAGCAGAATAATGTGTAACTTATTCTTACATATTTTTAATGGGGGACGCCCCCCAAGATCATGGTCATTAGCCAAAATTGTGGTCTTCCCGAAAAAAAACAAAGACCTTACCGAACTTGGGTCTTATCGGCCTATTACCCTGATAACCTGTGACTCCAAAATCTATTCTAAACTTTTAGCCAGCCGGTTAGCATCAGCTGTCCATAAAATTGTGTTGGAGCGACAGCATGGTTTAATACCGACAAGATCTACCACCGATCATGTTCAAAGAGTGATTTCTCTATTTGATCTTACCGATGTTTCAGGAGACCCTATGGCGCTTATTCTACTGGATGCTGAGAAAGCGTTTTATAGGGTCTCCTGGAAATATTTATGGGCAGCCATGGTGAAAAGTGGTATCAGAGCACACTTTATCAGGGCGATCCAAATGCTATACTCGGAACCATTAGCCGTAATAATGGTCAATGGTACACTGTCAGAAAAGATATCTATCACGAGGGGGACTAGACAGGGATGTCCATGTTTGCCCCTATTATTTGTGATCTTCATTGATCCCTTTATTCGTAGGCTTGAAAACAACGTATTAATTCCACCTATACAGTCACAGAACTGGGCCACAAAAACAGTGGCTTACGCGGATGATATAGCCGTAGTAACACCCGATCCCTGTTCTGCTATAAAGGCAATAGAAGAAGAGGCTGAAATATTCGGAGCCGTATCAGGATACAAGCTAAACTCAGGTAAAACGCAGATAGTACTCAATCAAAAAAGTGAGATGAGGGATAATCGTGTAGTAGACAGAGCCACATACCTGGGTGTTAGTATTATATCAAAGCTAGAAAATTTAGTTAATGATAATTTAGAACCATTAGTGCAATGTACTAAAAAGGACCTCACAAGGCTAAACAATTTGCATTTATCTATTGAGGGCTGATGTAATGTTATAAAAATGCTTTTTTCCCTAAATTTTTATATTTTTTCAGGACAATTTGCTTGGAATTTACACCCCAGTGGTTTAAGACAATAGAGAGTATGTTTTCTTGATTTATATGGGGCTATACGAAACCACGAAGAGCATTAAGGCTTATCATGTTGCCAAAGGATAGAGGGGGTATGGCTCTTCCCAACTTTAAACTATATTATTGGGCAACTACATTAAGATACAGTCAGGAGCTCCTCTTATTAGATATTGATAGTACTGGAACATCAAAATCCCTACTCCACAGGAACTTGTATTGGGTGAAAATACAAGAGGGCTTCTCTGAGCGACAACTCCATGATAGTTACTTCAAGAAAGTTCGGTTCAAAACTATCATGGCCATTCATAAAGTTTGGAAAAATACTCGTAAAATGCTGGGAATTGGTAGACTTTCTTATTATACACCTATAAGGGAAAATTATAATCTACCTGCAATTTTCACTGATGCATGTATGAATAGATGGATACAAGCAGGGATCAATCAGATTGGGTGCTTCTACTCTATAAATGGGCTAAAAACCTTTGATACACTTAAAAGTGAATATGTCTTAGAGAATAAAGACTTCTTTAAATTTCTCCAGGCTAGGGATTATCTGTGGAGGAAGGTGGGAGGAGAAGCTAAATTTCAAAAAGTCACAACTGTAGAAACTTTAACTAAAAATAGACTACCGGCTATTGGAGAAATTTATGAAGACATGACTGCATCTTTGCCAGATGACATGGAAAAATGTTCTGTGAAATGGCAGACGAAATTAGGGATTTCTACAGAAATCTTTTTAGCTCATTTGATCTATATCAGTCTCTCTTAATGTCCACTAGATTACAGGCGCAATAGTATAAGACGTGCTTTTTGTTATATTACACGCCTAGTAAGATAGCTAAGTGGGGGTCCGGTAAAGGAACTGTGTGTCCTAGGTGTTCATTGTATGAGGCCGATATAGTACACATCTTCGCATCATGTAATGTATTACAAGAATTAATTCATGAGATTTCAGACTTTTTATCGGAGGTATTAAAAACTAGAATAGAAATTTCAGTGGTAGATATAATCTTAGGTATTTCGGATGGAAGTCGACCAAGGAATACACAAGGATTGATTTTTGTGGCCATGGCAGTCCTAAGGATATGCATTGCATCAGCCTGGTTGGACCCAAATCCACCAACATTCCAACAATGGCGTGCTCGACTATTGGCGACATGTAGTCTAGAAACAGCCATATATAAAAGAAAAGGCCATCAAAAACGCAAAAAGGGGATGAAAATATGGGACCCCCTGGTGGAGTGGATGCGAACCCATAGTGGGAGTGGGTAGGCTCGTATTCCATTTATTCTTTATTTTCTTCTTTGATGTTTTTGCTTCCCCGATATCCTGATTCCTAGCTGGTCTATATCACTTGGAACTAAATTTATAGCTTTATTTAAATAATGATGCGGTATAAAAGTCATGAGGATACATGCGACCCAATTTACTTATTTGCTATCAATATTTTTTTTCTACGCACGTTTTTGTTTCCCCTTTTATTTGTTTTTCTTCCTGCTTATGTACTTGTCTGAGGAGGGTGGGGGTGGGGTGGGGAGGAGGGTTTTATAGCTGGAAAATTTCAATAAAAAAAAAAAAAAGGAAACACATTGCTGAAAGAATACAAAGAATATTTGATTAGGAAATAAAAAAATAATTAAAAAAAATATTCACACTAAATTTACAAAAACCTTGAGTCAGGAGTCAGTATTCAAGAGAAGGTCACTGTATGTTGCATAGATTTTGTAAGCTACAAAAGGCCTTATTCACAAAGGTAAAGTAAGTTGCACCTTTAGTGTTACTTTACTCTTGCAGTGTAAGTTTACGCCTAGTAACTTTCCCATCAGTCAAGTAACTTTACAAGTAGTAACTTTGCGCATAGTAAGTAATTCCTATAATTTCAAAGGAAGTTACTGTTACTACTAGTAGTTAGGTTCCACTCACAACGTTACTGGCTGGCAGTAGAGTTACACTGCAAGACTAAACTTACACTAAAAGTATAACTTTACCTTCATGAATCAGTCCATGATGTACCCTAGTAGTACCTGGGACAGGCATTTCTCCAAGTAAGACTCTGCACTATGATGATAATGTCCCTTTCATGCCAGAGTAGGGGTACTAGGGTGCGTGTGGGCTATTGCTCAGAAGATCCTGTAATAGTGAGTTAGTGTCGCGTTCCCCACATCCACCCAGCCAAGTGTGTGGTCCATTTATGGTGTACATTATTAAGTCATACCTCAATAGATCAGACAATCTGAGAGAAGAGTGTTAGGGGTTTATTGGATGAATGGGAAGGGGGAGTTGGGGAAAGGTTAGAAAAAGAAACACAACATTCATCAAGTTGATGTGTGGCATATCATCACATCTGTTGCGAAAGGAATGACAGTTCAGTTACTAAATGTATTGCAAACAGTCCTTTAGCCCCAGAGTCCCAAGTTATCTTATGTTACCTATGGTTGAACAAAATACAAAAAGGGAAGACTCTTACAGTTCTACAAAATGTTATGGTTAAGAAAAGAAAAATGATACTGTATATACAAATGCCGAAATGGACGGTGCATCTACATTCTTCTTCTCTGAATGGGTACAGAGCTGAAACGGTCCTATAAGCAGGAGTATTATGTAGCTTTCAAGCAAAAGAAGAGCAGGCATGTGGAATGCAAAAAGTATGTCAATATTTTAGATTCAAGGAGAACGTAAGCTTCATGGTGGATGAGGATGAAGAGAGCTGAGTATAGGCTGGTGCAGTCATGTGCAATTAATTCAGAAGTGAGAAGAATCTATTACCACCAATCCAAGACAAGTAGCTGCGTGTACCTGGCTGATCAATTGCACAAATGCCAATTCTGTGCATCCATCACATGACATGTGTCCAGTGACAGTCTCCCCAGACCACTACAACCAATTAACTAATGTTTTATTGACATTTGAGCCTGCTCACTACTTGGGATTTTCCACGTCAACACACCTCTCTCCAGTCCACAGAGTTAGGCCTCTTTGAGTCATGTTGCTTGTTTCCAATAGACATTGTTCATAACTTCCTTCAGGGCTGGATGTTGGGGAAGTCCTGTGACCCCAAGTTCCCTCCCGACCCGAATGAGATAGACCTGCCTGTAGTTTTGATGAATAACAAGAGCAAAAGTATTTGAGCATTTTGTGCAATTTTTCGAACTAAACTGACTGGTCTCTGAAGAACTTGAAAAAAGGACTGAGTGGACCATGTAAATAATTATTGTGAAATGTAAAAGCAAGACAATCATTTAGGGAGAATCATGCATTGGGCCCCAAAAATTATAAATTCAAGTTTACAAATTTGTTACAACACCCGCCCAGCCACCACATGAATCATCAGTCACTCAAATATATCACTCATTGGTACATAATACCTGTTCCAGGTGTGCCGCACGGAATATTTCTTTGTTGTATCTTTTCTTTTCCCATGAAGGCTACAAACAATGGCAGTATTGATTTATTAATGATATTTTATAGTGGCAGGAAGCCCAGCTAAGGAATAAAAAAAGAAGGATAGGGATGGGAGGCATTGTCTTCATGCCCTTTAAGCTAATGGGGAGGCTTCTTCTGTGCACACTGGTCCGCTCCACTCATGTGAATAAATGAGGCTGCATAGGTCAGGCACCAAATATATAAATGTTCTTCAATATCCCCCTTCTTTTCTTTTTTGCAAAGCAGTTTGATGATAATATGAAAGTTCTGTTGTGGCCTGCTTAGTCAGGGAAGTAGAGTTTGTCCTCTAACTCAGGGGGTCTGCCCAGAAGTTCATCAGCTAACATGCTTGAGTCTGACCAATCACCCTCATCTTCCTCCTGTGCTGTTTATGGAACAGTGTAATCTTGTGGTATGAAGTGTTGGTTCACTTTTATCATGGTCAGTCTATCTACGTTTGAGGCAAGAGACTGATCCTTCTGACAGTGACAACTGGACCGGCTGTACTGCACACATGCTTAGTAGACACCCTGGGTACTGAACAAGCTATATACTTGATTCCCAGCCTGCTGAGCTTTGGTCATTGTTGCATCTTCCCATACCAATACACCAATGGGTTTTGATCCAGGTAGACCTCTTTTGGGTGATCTGGATGGTCTTGGGCAATCCTCTGAATGGGCATTGGTGCTGCCACTTGCCCAACCTCTGTTGCCTTCGCCTCTGTACTTGAGTTTAACCCTGCCACTTGAAACGAAGCCATTGCAGAGGTTGGGTCAGATTCTTCTGTTGCTGGTGATGATGGTGATGGCAGTGAGACAACAGCACTGCCCTCTCTGGAGGTTGAAGGCTGCATGCCAGAACTACTGCCCAGGCCTCTAACTCCCAGCCGTTCTTCTTCCAGATTTCTTGCTTGGTCAACAATCTAAGGGGCACATGCATCAAGCTTTTTCCAGGTCGCAAACGGGCCCATTCGCAGAATCGGCCCATTTGCGACCGGTAAAAAGCCTTTTGGGTCTGCATCAACCCAAAATGCATTTGCAAAAAAGGTAATCGCAATATGTGTGATTACCTATTTTGCGAATGCAGTTAGGGAATCGCAATTTGCGAATTCCTAAATGTAATGCAAGAAGCATTCTCCGAATGCAACTTTGCATTAGGAATCGTAAATTACCATCAACTTCAAGTTGATGGTAATTTGCAATTCCTTAGAAAAATGCACAAAATTGCATTTTTCTAAGTGCCATGTGGTGCATACACATGCCCTTAGGGCATGTGTGTGCGCCACATGTGCACACATACCGTTTTTGGGGGTGCATCAGGGGGGCCTAATGGACCCCTAGCACCCTTGAAATTGCATTCGCAATTTGCGATAACCTATTTGGTAATCGCAAATTGCGAATGCTTTCCCATTCATTCGGCCCATAGGAATGAATGGGAAAGCATTCCCTAATAGCGAATCGCAATTTGTGATTCGCTATTAGGGAATGTGTATAATCGCTACTATTTTAGCAAAACCTACATGCATAAGGAATTGCGATTCCTTAATAGCGATTCCTTAAAAATCGCTATTAAGGAATCGCAAATCCTTAGCTTGATGCATGTGCCCATAAGTCTTGTAGTGTGAAACATTCCTTTCTGAAAAAGGAATGAAAGTGGCCAGTATTTTGATACAGATGATGTCTCTTTTGCAGCTGAAAGCAAACAAACAAGAAAAAATTCAGTGAAACATGGCATTTGCAGTTTGAATATATAGACAATATCCTTTATTGAGATCACATTACAAATATTTAACAATAGTGTATCCATTCCAAACCATAATAACATATTATTTCAATAAAATACAGATTTAAAAGTTTATTTTATGTGCCTCTGAGGCTTAGGAGATGCATGTGGCAGGCAGGGGGTACAGGGGGAAAATGGAATAGTCCTTAAAATAATTATTGCTGGTGTGCGCCTATGGCCTATAGTAGGCGGCGGGGGCAGGGCAGGGCAGGCCAGGCCAGAGGAAAATGGAAAAATCCTTAAATACATTATTAATGGTGTGCACTTATGGCATATGGCAGGTGGTGGGTACAGGGTAAGCCAAGGGAAAATGGAATAATCCTTAAAAAAAAGTATTGCTGCTGTGTGCCTATGGCAGGCAGCGGATGTAGGCCACCCGGATGAAAATCGAATAATCCTTAAAGAAATCATTGCTGTGTGCGCCTATGGCAGGCAGTGGTGCAGGCCAAGCCAGGGGAAAATAGAATAATTGTTTAAAACATTATTGCTGGTGTACACCTATGGCACATGGTGGGTGCAGGACAGACCAGGGGAAAATAGAAAAATCCTTAAAATAATGAATGCTGGTGTGCATCTGAGGCCTATGGCAGGCGGCAGGTGCAGGGTAGGCCAGGGGAAAATGAAATAACCCTTAAAAAATATATTGCTGTTGTGCACCTATAAGCTATGGCAGTAGGTGAGTTCAGGCCAGGCCAGGGGAAAATAAAATAATTATTGCTGGTGTGCCCCTATGACCTATGGCAGGCAATGGGTGCAGTCCAGGCCAGGTAAAAATGGACTAATCTTTTAAAAGAAATATTGCTGGTATGAGCCTATGGCAGGAAGGGGGTACAGGGAAAAATCAAATAATTGAAAAAACTATTACTGGTGTCTCCTAGGAGCTGTGAGAAATCCTATGGGAGGCAAGGATGCGCAGATGTAGATAGAAAAAATGCCTTCAAAACACTGTACATTCATACTACAATCATCCTCAAGCACATTAAACTCACATCAGGAAAAAAAACAACAAAAAGGCATATGCCTCTTCTATGAAGGTCCCTAGAAAATAGTCTTCAAAAGTGGAAGAAAAGGAACACTGTCTACACAAAATGGCTGCACTGGCACATGGCCACGAAGGGCAAAGGCATGGACGACAAAGAACAAATACACCCCATGGCAAAAGAAAGCACACTGAACACAAAATGGCTGCCGGCCCCATGGCCACCAACGGCAAGAGCATGGACAGCAAAGAACACTTGCGGGCCTATAGCAAAGCACACTGATGACAAAATGGCCCTGGCCATCAAGGGCAAAGGCATGGACAACAAAGAAAACATGCAGGCTTATGGCAAAAGCAAAAAACACTGACTACACAAAACAAAATGACCACCCTGTCACATGGCATGGAGAACAAAGAGAAAATGGTGGCCTATGACAAACACACATGCACACTGGCCACACAAAAAAGTGGCCACTTGGCCAGCAAAGAAAGGAGGCATGGTCAAAAAGAAGAAAACACTACCATTAATTCAGTAATACCTAAAACAAACAAAAAAATAATCTGTCAACTTTAAAAATTCACCAACCACAAACATCTCAAGAAGGCATAAAAAAATCAGCCCATCAAAATACTTTAACACTTTGCAGAAAAATGTAACATACAAAAAAAAACATTTTGCTTTTAATCCAAGGCATCCCCTAAATCAATAGATGTTTTTAAAAAAACATATACCACACGAACAACAGTTATTTAATATGTATATGTCCAATGCCTAGTAATGAAAGCTGGCGGTTCCATGGCCCGTGGCGTGGGCAGATTATGCCCCACAGTAAAATGAGCAAAATAATAGAGCAAAAATCCAAAACCACACACACAAGAAAATGGAGAAAAAGTACTTTAAATGTTTTAAAAGCAGGCCCTCAGCCCTCTCAAACCTGTGCAAACGTTTCCCTTTTGAAAAACTAAAAAGGTTAATCCAAAAGAGGCCCCTGCTGCAACAATCAAATTTAAAAGTGGAAGTAAAACATAATAGGGAAAAATAAATACTGGTGTATGCCCTCTATCACCCAACAAACTCATCCAAAATTTCTTTAACTTACTTGATTCCTTCAAAAAAAAAAAACTAATTGAAAATCCAGTGGTATATCCAGCAGGGATTGCAGACAAAGAGGAGAGTGATCATTTGCCCTCAAACTCCAAATGAAAAGTGACCAAGGGACGGACAAAGCCCTGGGAGGAACATTCTGCACAGGAAGTTGGAGCCTTTGTGGCACTGCCTTCAAGTTAAAAAAAAAAAAAAAAGTGCTTCATGCTAACAAACTAGCTGTTCAAGTAGAACAGTTGCTCAAAAATCCAATTTCAAGTTGATTATGCTGCTTCTTGAGTAGAAAATCTACTTGGGAAGCAGCCCTCAGGACGCAACCACTATCTACATTAGAAAATGGCACTGAAAGGCTTCTAAGCAATTGAAAATCGTGCTAGGGGATGCCAAATCTCACTTGCACTCCCCAGCTAGCCTCTAAAGCCTCGCATTGTTCCCACTGTCATTGCTTTGCTCAAACGGGAGCAAAATTCACAAAGTGGCAAATGGCGGAATTTTGTCCGGAACTCCACATTAAAGAGTAACGTGAAGTGACCAAAATTCTGCCAGTTCTACGAGAGAGATGCAGTGTTCCACCCATCTCTATTTAGGATCAGTTAGCTTTCATTGGTTAAACCTTTAGCCCAGCACTGGGTAGCTGTGACGCTGAGCAGTCAGGCTTACACAAAGGAACAAGTGTAAAGCATTTAAACAACACCAAAACAATTGAGGAAAAAATACCCGAGACACTCAAGAAATCTGACAACAATTTATAAAAATAGATTGCATTTATATGTAAATTTGGACACCAATCCAAAATAGATCCACTGGAGGGTTCTGGAGATACAGAATTTACAAGTTACAGTAAATCAACACTTTTACTTAACCACAAACAGGCGCTGGCAAATTCAACAAATTTGACACTTAGAAACGTTTTTCAGGAAATACTTTGGTAAGTATCAATGCGGTTCTTTAGAGTTACTTTAGGTGACCAATTCTGATAGGACACCAGACAGGGGGACCAGCAAGGTCCATAGAAGCAGTTACCTCTACAAGAAAAGCAGTCTTCAGTTCAGTTCTAGTGACTCCTTGCCAATCGACTTCTACAGAGAGGTCCTGCTGCAAATGATACAAGATGCTGAAGACCCGCAAGGATGCTGAAGATGGTGTGTGGTTGATAAGGGTCTTCCTGTGGTTACTCTTCAGTCCACGGGCTTGGTGAGGTGATCCTGGCCACGGAGGTGGACATCCCTTGAAGTGCTCTCAAGCATGGTAGAAGTCTAGTTGCCACAGGGCTACCAGTCGCCTGGTACAGCAGTTTCAGCAGTTCCCTTCTTTTGGTGACAACTTGCCTTCTGGGAGACCTAGCTGCACTTCAACTCTTCTCCTGGGTTTAGCAGACTCAAGGGGTACATTAGTGCATTGGGTCTTGGTCTTTTCGGCTGCATAGAGTGGTGATTTAGGAATCTGGGCTACCAACTCGCCCCAGCGGGCTTCTTCGTGTGTTGTGGCCGTGTGCTGCAAACAGGAGCAAAAGAAACAATAGATGGACGGAATGCTGGACAATGCAAACATTCACCCCCAGTCACAAGGATCTGGGTTAAATCCATCATTCTTTTGCTCACCACACCACCCCAGTTTGGACCCAGCCATATGCAAATCAGTCTTGACCCTGTTCCTTGTGGGAACAGTCCAGCCCAAACTGCCAAGCCAGGTCCTCCCTGGACCGGCATCCTGGTACCGGTTTCAGGGCATCACCCTTCATCAGCCAGGCTAGCTTGAATCCAGTGGTGTAGTGAGCACGGGACCCACGTTTGGGCATACCCTTCCCACTTAGGGCGACAAATGCAAAAGAAACAATTGATGGATGGAATGCTGGACAATGCAAACATTCACCCCCAGTCACAAGGATCTGAGTTAAATCCATCATTCTTTTGCTCACCACACCACCCCAGTTTGGACCCAGCCATATGCAAATCAGTCTTGACCCTGTTTCTTGTGGGAACAGTCCAGCCCGAACTGCCAAGCCAGGTCCTCCCTGGACCGGAAACAAGCATCCTGGGACCGGTTTCAGGGCATCACCCTTCACCAGCCAGGCTAGCTCGAATCCAGTGGTGTAGTGAGCACGGGACCCACGTCTGGGCATACCCTTCCCACTTAGGGCGACAAATGCAAAAGAAACAATTGATGGACGGAATGCTGGACAATGCAAACATTCACCCCCAGTCACAAGGATCTGGGTTAAATCCATCATTCTTTTGCTCACCACACCACCCCAGTTTGGACCCAGCCATATGCAAATCAGTCTTGACCCTGTTCCTTGTGGGAACAGTCCAGCCCGAACTGCCAAGCCAGGTCCTCCCTGGACCAGAAACAAGCATCCTGGGACCGGTTTCAGGGCATCAACTATCATCAGCCAGGCTAGCTTGAATCCAGTGGTGTAGTGAGCACGGGACCCACATCTGGGCATACCCTTCCCACTTAGGGCGATGGATTTAGGCCCAGATCTCTGTACTGGGGTGAATGTATGACATTGTTCTGCATTCTGTCCATCAATTGTTCTTTTTGCATTTGTCACCCCAAGTGGGACGGGTATGCCCAGACGTGGGTCCCGTGCTCTCCATGCCACTGGAGTCAAGCTATCCTGGCTGATGAGGGCTGAAAGCCCGAAACCGGTCCTAGGATGCTTGTTTCCAGTCCAGGGAGGACCTGGCCTGGCAGTTCGGGCTGGGCTGGACTGTTCCCATTGGGCGCAGGGTCAAGACTGATTTGCATATGGCTGGGTCCAAACTGGAATGGCATGGTGAGCAAAAAAACGATGGATTTAGGCCCAGATCTCTGTACTGGGGTGAATGTATGACATTGTTCTGCATTCTGTCCATCAATTGTTCTTTTTGCATTTGTCACCCCGAGTGGGATGGGTATGCCCAGACGTGGGTCCCGTGCTCTCCATGCCACTAGAGTCAAGCTATCCTGGCTGATGAGGGCTGAAAGCCCGAAACCGGTCCTAGGATGCTTGTTTCCAATCCAGGGAGGTCCTGGCCTAGCAGTTCGGGCTGGACTGTTCCCATTAGGTGCAGGGTCAAGACTGATTTGCATATGGCTGTGTCCAAACTGGAATGGCATGGTGAGCAAAAAAACGATGGATTTAGGCCCAGATCTCTGTACTGGGGTAAATGTATGACATTGTTCTGCATTCTGTCCATCAATTCTTCTTTTTGCAAACAGGAGGTCAGCAAACTGGCCCTTGGAGTCTCTTGCTTCGGCTGGGTTCAGGAGTTGACTTATCCACGAACAGCACACAGCAGAGACAGCCCCTTCTCCTTTGCTAGCGGCCAGGTACCTCAGGTGCAGTCTACATCTGTGCAGCCTCTTTTCGCTGGGTTAGTGGTGCAGCAGGGAAGTCCTCTTCTCCAGTCCAATGAGATCTGAGTTCTGAGTGCCAAGGGTGCCCTTGGTATGCCCATAAAATGCCCATAGGGGAGGTTTCAGTCGCTAACGAATGGGTTACCAGGACTCCTCCCACCTGATGATAATTTCCTGTTAAGTGTGGCATTTAACTATCCCACATGTGTATATGCTGCCGCCTCTCAAGATGACAGAATCCCTCTCTTGGTTTGTAGAGCTTCCTAGTCCAACCCAGAGGTGTGGCTACCAAGGCGGCTGTTCACCTCTGAAAAACTGGTTTGACACCTGATTTCCCCTCTCTGTCCCCAGTGCCAGTCTGCCCGCTCAAACAATGAAGCAGCCTGTCTCTCCCATTGGCACTTCATAGGTGGCAATTCCTTTGAAGCTCTCCTTTTGGGCTAACACCCGTAGGACTTACTGCCAAGGAAAGTTAACATCTCTCCCCAATGCAAGCTTCCAATTTGTGTCCTTTACTGGTAGTCATCTGCCCGTCTTCCCAGGACCGCAGAAAGCTGTCTCAGCGACAGACCCCAAATGAAACAGTGTACAGACACAGTAAACTTTGGGCAACAAAGTGACAACTTTGTAACAGTTGCACACTACAACAAGTTACATTAATTCCTAATTGGGCATCAAGTCAGGCTTAAGGTAACAAGTGATTTGTTACCTTAAAGTATCAACTTTAGTAGTCCCGGTCAGATGTTAGTAAGGATGAGGCCTCAGAATGTAACTCTACACTCGCCAATGGGACTACTAGCCTTTCCCACAGTAAAAACTACAATTGCAGATCTTTACTGTTGAAACATGTAAAAGTACATGTTCTACTTCCTAACATAGAGTACCCTGGCTTAGAGCTTGATAGGCCTGCCTTAGCTGTGACTTACATATATTAAAAAGGGGGGATTGGGCTCTATCGCTAATTTAAATGGCAAAGTCGAGTTAGCAGTTTAAAACCTGTCCTTCCAGTCTGCAGTGGCAGTCTGGGAGCCATATTTTACCTTTGTACTTGTAAATGGTATTTATATAGCTTTTACTACCCTCCATGAGGCATTGATGCGCTCTGTAGCGAGTAGCCCGCTACTCCAGAACCCAAGATTAGAGGTTAATATTTAGTAGATTAGAATTTCTTTTTTGTTTTTGTGCATTAGTTGTGTTAGGTTTGGGCTCTTGATTTCTTGTGTGTTTACTACAGTTTAGAGTAGGGACAGGATGATGGGATGAATTTGATATGGGAAGTAGTAAGTTGTTTTCATAAGTAGTGGTTGGGTGCAACTGTTTGTTGGGTGACATGGCTAAAAAAGGAGGAGCAAGTTTGAGAAGGATGTTTGGGGGTTCATAATAGCCAGGAAGGTTTGGAATTAATCAGAGAGAGGAGGGATGGGACTAATGTTGAAATGAGGATGTGTTTTATAACACAAAATTGAAATATTCTTATACATATATATATTCACTGAAAAAAACAAAGGTTATAGGGACTTTGTAGTTAGGCTCAGATTTCACTTTGTACAAAACCAGTTCAATTCAAGAGTTATAGTTAACTGAGCTAACTATAACTTATGCCCCTTCAATGCCCTGCTTATGACCTCACATATTACATCACTCATGACATGGTCAGTGACATCACTGATGACATCACTCATGACATCTCAAATGACAACACTGATCACATCACTGATGACATCATTCTGTGGGTGTGTTTCGTAAATGTTTGTGTGACATAAAATGTTATACTAAGCTACAGCTTCAGTTAAACTGCTATTCTTTCTGTACTAATAATTAGTCATACTATTTCTAATATATCTTACTGAGTGGCTGTGTGACTGTGTGTATCAGGGTGTGAGTGGATGTCTGAGTGGCTTTATGGGTGTGTGAGTGGTTGTATGGATGTGTGAATGGGTATGTGAATGGGTATGTAAGTGGTTCTGTGGCTATAGGAGTGGGTGCGTGAATGCTTGCATGGGTGAAAGAGTGGCTGTGTCTGTATGGGAAAGTGAGTGGGGGCGACTAGCTGTTTTGGTGAGTGAGTGGCAGTGTGAGTGGCTATATAGGTGAGTGTGTGTGTGAGTACCTGTATGGGAGGATAAGTGGCTGTGTGAGTTTTTGTATAGGTGATTAAGTGGGTGTGCAAGTGGCTGTAAGGGTATATGAGTGGGTCTGAAAGTGTCTGGATGCGTGAGTACCTGTTTTGGTGAGTGAGTGAATTTGTGAGTGGCTATATGGGTGAGTTAGTGGGTGTGTGAGTGGCTGTGTGAGTGAGTGGCTCTATGGACGAGTGGTTATGTGAATACAGGTATAGGTGTGTGAATGGGTATGTGAAGGATTGAGTGGGAGATGGTGCATGAGTGGGTATATGAGAGGGTGTATGAGGGTGTGTGGGGTGTGAGTGGTTATGTAGATGATGTCATGAGTGATATCACTAACCATGTCATGAGTGATGTAATATGTGAGGTCATAAGGAGTGCATTGCGGGGGCATAAGTTACAGCTAGCTCAGGTAACTATAACTGCTGAATTTCACTGGTGTTGTACAAGTAAATTATGAGCCTAAGTATAACATCCCTATAACCTTTGTTTTTTTCAGAGAATTTCAACTTTTTAAATTCTATTTCCTACCTATAACATCCCTGTAATCTTTGGTTTTTAAGTGAATTTGTAAGGTTTTTTAAAATTTTATTTCCTAACTGTAACCACTAACCTTTGACACTAAGGGGTCGATTCCGATCTCGGCCGGTAGGGCACCGAATCAGATTCGGCTGAACCGGATCCGATTCGGAGCCCTTTTTCCCGACCGATTCGTACGTGCGTCCGGGCGAACGAGTACGATGCGAGCGCGTGCGAATTCGCCTACCGACTCGTATGCCCGTCCCAACCGCACCGACCGACTCGCACGGATGCGCCTCGCACTGTGCAATGGAGACGTTCCCCGGCCGGGCAAGTACGATGCGCGCCGCGAGCAGTCCGACCGACTCGCGCCGTCCGGCTCGAAGAAGCAGTCGGAGCCGCACTTTGGGGGTCCGTGTCGGACCCCCCTGTACGCGTAGCCACGCGAGTCGCACACAGGGGGGACCCATGGGTCCCCCCTACCTGTGCGTGTATTGCGCGAGTCGCTTCACCGCGTACGCGCTGTAGGGGGCGCCCTTGTTCGCCTCGCACCCATTGAGTCAATGGGAGCCCGCGTACGAGTTGTACGAGAGGCTCCCATTGACTTCAATGGGAGTCCGACCGAATCGAGTCCGATAGCATACGTGCGCATCGTACTCATTCGGTCGGGCTGCTAGGGTTCGATTCGGTCGGAAATCTCTCCGGGTCCGGCTCGGTCGGAGAGATTTCCGGCCCGAATCGGAATCAGCCCCTAAGTATGTGAGTGAGTAAATGAGTGCCTTAGTGGGTGTATGAGTGCCTGTGTAGGGTTGTGAGTGTGAGAGAGCATGAGTGGGATTGTAAGTAGGTATGTGTGTCTCTGAGAGGGTCTGTGAGTCCATGCGTGAGTCTCTGAGTTGATCTGTGACTGGGTAAAAGAAAGTATGAGTGATTCTGTAAGTGGGTGCATGAGTGTCTGGCGGTGTCTGTGAGTGGATGTATGTGTTTGAGTTCATTTGTGAGTGGGTGCATGAGTGAATGGGACTGTGAGAGTGTCTGAGTTGTTCTGTGAGTGGGTGCATGAGTACCAGAGTGCACATTGAGAGCAATGGGGCTGAGCGAATTATTTGTAAACCCTAAGGACTGTGCAACTATCTCAAAGACGAGAATCAAGGAAATCTTTTTAATAAAGGATGCGTAAGAGAGAGAGGAGGAAAACAGATTAATATTTTCTGTGAAGCTTTATATTTTGTCCCCTCCTATGTCGCAAAACAAACATACATACATAGAGCCTTATTACGATGTCGGTCGGAAAGACCATCAGACCGACGCGGTCGTGGATAAATTCTGCCTGACTAGTCAGCCATGTCTCCTACAGCCATGTTAGGATGTATACCATGGGAAACTCTAACCGTGTTGTTCAGAGACGATTCCAACTCGACCGCGTCGTTCAGAAACGATTCTGATCCAACCGCAGCGGTCAGAAAGGCTGTCCCATAGGGATTCCGATTACGTACTTGCATTGGTTGTCCTGCCGAGCAGATTATGATTAACCCTGGGTGGCAAACTACGCTACGCTCGTGGAGTTTGCGGAGTTTCGGCAACTTCGCGGTTCGCGTAGAACGCGTAGTTACCGAACATTACGCAATCTGCAACGTAGCGTAGTTGTTTCTTCTTCGCGCGCTCAATATGCATTGTCACGCACGGTAACGACTTACCGGGATTCTGTGTTCGCCGACGAGATTTCCTATCCGTTCGCGTGCGCCACGAGATTTGGTATCCGGCCGCACGATCCCGCGAGAGTGTGCGAACGCGAACACGTGATTCGGACGCGCCATCTGACTTCCGGCGGAAGTGTTGGTAAGATCGCGATCCTGAACAGGCAAAAATTGCAATCTGGCGAAGAATATCTCTCGAGCATCATAAAACCTTCTCGAAAATGATCATTTTGCTCAAAAAAACTCCTCAGATTGTGATTTGGCTGTAGTTTTTTGTGCAAGGAGTCCTTTTTCTTTTTTTACTTTTTTTTTCAAGAGGAAGGAAGTGCACTTGAGTCTCCAACTTTCTGTTCCTGTCCAGCAGGCTCCTCCCAGTGCTTTGTCCATGTGCTGTTCACTTTCATTTGGATTTGGAGCTGGAAGGATCACTTTTTGTGTCTGTCTGCTGCATCATATCATTGGATTGGATTTGAGGACTTTTGGATTTGAGATTTTACAAGTAAGTTGGAGAATTGGTGTACTTGTTTGTTTGATTGGGGCATTGTTTGTACCTATATTTTTTGGGAATTTTCATCGTTTTTAAAATGTATTGCTGTGGGTGGCCTGTAGTTTCAGTAGGGGCCTAAATGTTTTTCTTTGATTGTAATTTTAGCCAGTAGGCCCAGAGGTACTCATGGGTGCATGAAACAACTGTTTCTGTGGTGTCTGTTGAATTTAAACATCATTTAGGGCATGGATGGCATTGGATTGAATTGCTAAATGTGGTTTTTGGGGTGTATTTCACTTTTTGGGTGTGTGTTAATAAATAAATACCTTTGTTGGATGTGTGTGTGTGCTTGTTGTGTAACTTTCCAACCTTTCTTAGCCCTGTGGATTTTCGTTTTTGCATTTTTGTATTAAAGCTGTGTTGTTTAGCAGGCCTCCTTTGTCTGGCCATATATAGGCCTGCTTGAGTTCATTGTTTTCCATGGCCTGTTGTGACTGTGAGTGACCATGTGGCTGGGGGCCATTTTGTGGTGGTAGTTTAGTAGTGTGCTGCTTTTTCCACATAGGCCTGCATGTCTTTCCTTTGTTCCCCTTGGCTTATGCTTGTTGTTGTTGTGGCCTGGCCATGTGGGTGGCGGCCATTTTGTGAAGGCAGGCAGTGTGCTTTTGCCATAGGCTTGCATTGTCTGTCTTCCATTTCTTTTTGTTGTGGGTGGCTAGCGGCCATTTTGTGGAGCCATCCAGGCAGTGTGCTTTTGCCATAGGCTTCCAAGCTTGTGGCCTAGTCTGCCAGTAGGCCCAGAGGTACGCATCATGGGTGCATGAAACAACTGTTTCTGTGTTGTCTGTTGAATTTAAACATCATTTAGGGCATGGATGGCATTGTATTGAATTGCAAAATGTGGTGTGGTTTTTGGGGTGGTATTTCAGTTTTTTGGTGTGTGTTAAATAAATAGACCTTTTCAGCCAGTAGGTAACCCTGGGCGTTCAGCTCGCGGAGTTTTGGCAACTCTGCACTGCGCGAAAACGCGGAGTTACACTTTTTTTCTTCTTCGCGCGCTCAATATGCGTTGTCGCGCGCGCGGTAACTACTTTTCGTGAAGATCGCGATGCCGAACACGCAGAATTTGCAATCTGGCGAAGAATATCTCTCGAGCAGCATAAAACCTTCTCGAAAATGTTGATTTCGGTCATTTTGCTCAAAAAACTCCTCAGGTTGTCATTTGGCGGTAGTTTTTTGAGCAAGGAGTCATTTTTCTTTTTTTACAATTTTTTTAAAGAGGACGGAAGTTCCCCAGAGTCTCCAACTTCCTGTTCCTGTCCTTTGTCTTCCCTTTCTTGTTATTGTGGGTGGCCTGGCCATGTGGGTGGCGGCCATTTTGTGAAGCCAGGCATTGTGCTTTTGCCATAGGCCTGCATTGTCTGTCTTGTCTTCCTGGGTGGCCTGGCCATGTGGTGGTGGCCATTTTGTGGGATCAGCCACTGTGCTTTTGCCATAGGCCTCCAAGCTTGTGGCCTAGTCTGCCAGTAGGCCCAGAGGTACTCATCATGGGTGCATGAAACAACTGTTTCTGTGTTGTCTGTTGAAGTTAAACATCATTTATGGCATGGATGGCATTGGATTGAATTGCAAAATGTGGTTTTTTGGGGGGGGGTTCACTTTTTTGGTATGTGTTAGGCCTTTTCAGCCAGTAGGCCCAGAGGTACTCATGGGAGCATGAAACAACTGTTTCTGTGGTGTCTGTTGAATTTAAACATCATTTAGGGCATGGATGGCATTGGATTGAATTGCAAAATGTGGTTTTTGAAGTGTAGTTCACTTTTTGGGTGTGTGTTAAATAAATGCCTTTGTTGCATGTGTATGTGTTGTTGTTGTGTTGTAGGAGAGGTGTGGCACCGCGGCCAGGGCGACTGACGCTGGATGCTGGGGATCACGGTTCGATCCCTGGCTCCGGCGGCAGGGGTCTGCCCAGCACCATGCGACTCTGGGCAATAGCTCGCTTAATCTTCCCAATGGCCCCCAGCACCGAGATACCCCTTCGGGGATGATTCGTGCGCTATACAAGTACTGGATTTACATTTACATTTGTGGTTGTTGTGTAACTTTTCAACCTTTTTAGCCATGTGGATTTTTGTTTTTGCATTAAAGCTGTGTTGTTTATCAGGCAACCTTTGTCTGGCCATATAGGCCTGCTTGAGTTCATTGTTTTCCGGGCCTTGTGCCTGTGAGTGACCATGTGGCTGGGGGCCATTTTGTGGTGGTAGTTAGTAGTGTGCTGTTTTTGCCACATAGGCCTGCGTGTCTTTCCATTGTTCCTCTTGGCTTACTGCTTCCATCCCCATTGCCAGCTGCAGCTCCCTGATGCTGCATCCATCCCACGTGATGCACAAATTAAGGCCAAACAGGTTCCACTACATTTGAATTTTTGTTTTTGTTCTTTGCTATTCTTATTCTTCCTAAGTGTACACAGTACACCAGGAAAGCCCTTGTTGTCAAAGTCTCATAAATGGCTACACTGTTGTTGTTAACTGAGTTACTAAAATTTAATAATTGTGACCATCACACACTAAGTTATATATTATATTTGTTTGATTGTACTAGTAGTAATTTAAGCACAACAAATTCCACATTTGACTGATGTTCTTCTGGATTTTTTGCTTTTAGGTGCACAAAAGACTGAGGAGGAGGTGTCATCATCGCCCGTTGTACTGCCAGACAGATGTCCTGCTGCTGTACACGACGTGACGTGTGACCTGACCAGACATCTCTGCAACTTGTGCAACTGAGTGCTGCTGACATCTGAAGAAGATGGCCCCAAAGAAAGCAGGTACCAGGTCCTCCAGTACCAAGAAAGTTGCTATTGAGAAGAAGGAACAGAAGAAGGAAGTGAAAGTGACACTTAAGTCTGGTGTGCCGCCCAAAACCTTTTTGGGAAACCAAAAATTACGCCTGCAGCAGCGGTGTCCGGGGGCAAGCTGGGGGCAGCACCTCCGCATCAGTGGGCCCAACCCACCAACCCAGGCCCAAGCACATGAGTGTGGAAGAGGTAGCCAGCCTAATGGTGTAAACCAGTGATGCTGAGCCTGAGATAAACTTATCGCTATCTCAAAGTAGTACCCAATCAACGCAGGAGGAAACACAGCAGATAAGTGGTCAACAACAGCCGCTCCCACCGCCCACAATAGTAGTTGTTCCTCCCAAAGTAGGGGCAGTTCAGGAAATCGAGCTTCATGCAGAGGAAGAAGAAGAGGAAGCCACTCATTCAGAAGATCCATTGTCTTCCACATCCCCAGCAAGGAAAAGGAGGGTTAGTCCATCGAGTTCTTCACCAAGCACCCCTTCTGATGATCTAGATGCCACTTGGGAGCCACAAACTGAGTCTGAGAGGGAGACACGTCCCAAGACCAGGCTAGGGAAAAGGAAGGTTCCAGAAAGCCTTACACTTATGGAGGTCGATGTAGAACAGCAGGATGATGATGAGCCAGTCATCATGGACATTACTCCCGCCCCAGTGGAGACCGACATTACCACATCCCAAATTGCTGTGAGGGATGTGGCATGGATAACACCAACACAGGTAACACCAACACCACCTACAGCTTCCATATTTGCATTAGTAAAGGCCCGGCAGCAACCTACATCCAGCACAACCAACACCTCAGTAGAAGTAGGTAGTGGTACTGCACAGAGTCAAATTCAACGCACACCCTCCAGTTCATCCGGCATTGGAAGTGGCACCTCCAGCAGGAGACAAGAGTTAAGCTCCCCAGTTTGGGACTTCTTTACGGTTAGCGAAAAGGAGGAGAACATTGCTATATGCTCCATTTGTAATACCTCTGTTAGTCGGGGTAAGCTTGGTACAAACTATGGTACCAGAGGCCAAATAACCCATCTGAAAAAACACCACTTGATCGACTGGGAGGACCACCATCGCGGCATAAAAACTGCAACCATTGCTGTTGGTGGGGATAAGCGAGTAGAAGATCCGCTCACGGTGGAAGAGGAAGAAGAGGGAGACATTCTCTCTGGTAGTGGTACACAAAGTAGTCCTGTCCCCAGCAGTGCAGTGGTACTGCCCACATCCTCAGCAACATCTCAGTGGCACAAAAATAAGAGTCAGCCTGAGACACCAAGGAGTACCGCAATGAAAAAAAGTGCGTTGTTGAGCCTAACAGAAAGGAAAACCATGCAGCCTACCATTATCAGAATGTTTACTAGGGCGGAGGGGCAGTACGAACGCAACCACCCAATAGCACGTTTGTACAATGCGAAGCTGGCTAAACTGTTAGCACTGGACCTTCTCCCTTTTTCTTTTGTTGAAGGGGTGGGTTTTCTGGAATTTGGGACAGCCATCTGCCCAAAATGGCAGGTTCCCAGCCGCTACTATTTCGCCAGAGTTGCTGTTCCAGCACTACATCACGACGGGCTGGAATTGCTTGGAAAAGCCTTGAAGCAGAGTGCTGTTCAGAGTATCCACCTGACAACAGACATGTGGACCAGTTGCCAAGCCACTGATTACATGTGCATCACTGCACACTGGATCTCTTTTGTGGGGGTTAGAGAAAAGATATCTGCTGGTGTTGACGCTGCTGAGATTTTTTATGCCACTCGCAAACATGCAACTGTAGCCATGTTTGCCATGGAGAAATCTCATACTGCTGCAAACATTTTGGATGTGTTTAACAGCAAGGTCTTTGAGTGGCTGCGCCCAAGAGGGCTTAACATTGGTTTTGTTGCCACGGACAATGGCAGTAATGTAGTTAGGGCCATGAAAGATGGTGGCTATTTCAGGGTCCCGTGTTTGGCACACTGCATTAACATTGTTGTTCAAGACTTTCTTAAAAATTAATACAAAGTCAGCAACTTACTGGCCACCTGCAGAAGAATATGCACACATTTCAGCCATTCTTTTAAAGCCCGGAAGCAGCTGAGGGTCATTCAACGTGAGCATAAAATGCCAGTCAAAGCACTCATCCAGGAGGTGCCAACACGTTGGAACTCAACTTATTACATGCTTGATCGTCTGTTTGAGCAGTACATACCACTCAATACTTATATCATGCAAAGATTAGGGGATCCTACTGTGAGAGGCATGACCGTTGAGATGGGCCAATGGGACCTCGTTAAATGCCTGACAGAGATGCTACTTCCTTTTGAGGTCTTCACACGTGAAGTCAGCGGGGAGGACTGTACTATGGGCCAAGCTATCCCATTGTTGCACATGCTAGAGCAACAGCTGAAGGAGGTGTCTGAAACGTACGCAGGTGTGGATGACAAACAAGACGCATATTATTTGGCGGACTCCTTAGCCGTTCGCTTATCTGAAAATACAAGGATTCAAAATAACATTGTGTCACATCAACATTACATTACTGCCACAATTTTGGATCCACGGTACAAAGTATTTCTGAACAGTAAGGCAGTAATTCCTTTTTCAGAAGTGGATGTTGCCAAGTACAAAACTTTGATAGCTGAGAAAGCCACTGACTTCGAAAACGAATGGCTGGTAATTAGAGGCCCGCCGCCCCAGGCCAGAACAAGTACTACAGGACATCCAGAGTCAAGTTCTACTTCAGAGCCTGAGGGCAGTGCGTTTGCCTCCCAGCAGTCACCAATACTACCAATAACATCAACAACAGCAAGAACAGGATCATCAGCCACAGTACAATCGGCAACTGATTGGTTTCTACGGCATGGGTATGGTAAGTCCAGTGCTGATGCAAAGGCAAAAGAGGCCAAGCACATCGGAGCACCCCTGAGCATTGAGCGGATGGTCCAGGCCTATCTGGATGACACAACAGAGGTCTTCATGGATCGAAACCCATTGGTGTATTGGTATGGGAAAAGAAGCCAATGGACAGTGCTCAGCAGGCTGGCGATAAAGTAGCTGGCTTCCCCTGCCGCAAGTGTCGCTTCTGACCGTGTTTTCAGTGCTGCTGGTGCCATTGTAACTGTGAAAAGGACCAGTCTCTCGCCCAAAAGCGTGGAGAGGTTAACCATGATCAAAATGAATCAGCACTTTATACCACCGGAGTACAAAATACCTGAATCACAGCAGGAAGAGGAGAGCGACTTAGGTGACGGAAGTAGTGTGTTAGATGACCTACTTCTGGTCGAACCACCAGAGTTTGAGGACAAGCTCCTCTTCCCTGACAACTAGGCTTTCAAATTGTTACTTTCTTCCTTCCTTTATTTGTGTGTGTATCTGTCTTTCTGGTTCGAATCACAACAAATCCATCACCACCGTCTTCTCTTTTTATTTCCATATTGGAGTTGCACCTCTGTGCATTTAACTGTCCACTCCTCAGAGTCCTGCTCCATCTTCCTGACTCGCCCTAAATACATTTCCATCAAGCCAGACATTGGATGGAGAATAGTACAAGAAATGTTGCCTCTAACAGTCCCTCCAGAAGAAGTGGAACATGACTATAGCTATCCTCCTTTTGTTTCCGAGCCGAAACTCATCACTGTCAGAAGGCTACCGCCTCTGCAGGCATCCAAAACTCTTCACTGTCAGAAGGCTTTCGCCAGTCGGCAGGCATCCAAAAGTAAACTCATCACTGTCAGAAGGCTACAGCCTCGGCAGGCATCCAAAGCTCATCACTGTCTGACCAGAAGGTAATTGGCAGAGAAAGACAAGACTCTTCGAAGAAACTTGCTGACATTTCTGCAAACTCAATTGACCAATGACCGCTACCCAGGCCATGGCCCATCACAGCGCTGACCATGTGAACCAACTTCAACTGTGACAAAGTGCCACAGATGAATAAGAAAACCGAAACAGCGACTAACACTCAAAATGAATGTGGAGTAATAATGAGGCCACTGCCTCGGTAAAAAAACACACACCTGTCAGAACTAGGCATCTGACAGCCAAAGAGAAGATCAAGACAGGTAATGATGGCATGCATTGGATGCTGACTCTGAGTGATTGCTGTTTTTTGTGTTGATGTTGTGCATGAAGTCGAACTGTACTAGTAATTAATCTACCAACTAAAAGTGACTCAAGTGACAGTCAATGTTTCCCTTCTTGTTGTTTAATAACCAAATTGTACTCCTACTACTGCAGGCCAATATCCGTTGCATTTTTTAATATGGAATATGGACTTACTCGGAGTCGGTACACTACAGACTGAGTTGGAGTTGGACAACACGTACAACACCATGATGATGACCATACTATCTTCGCAGTCAGTCAGTTGGATCGGAGATGATTGATGGAATAACTCGGGGCGTTTCAAATCAAGTGGCATAAAAGGTAAATAAGTCCACAACCACAGCAGACCTACATGTCTGTGTAGTGGTGGAGTCGAGTAGTCACGAGTGTAGTAGTGGAGGTATGACTGACAGCCGTGTGTTGATTTAGTTACTTACTTCGGAAAATGCTATGTTGCTGTATATGTGTCCTGTTTCAAGTTAATGCTGGAAACAGACTTGTTGTTTAATAACAAAATTGTACTTCTACTGCAGGGCGATCCATTGGATATTTGAATATGGACTCTGGACTCACTCGGTACACTACAGACTGAGTTGGACACCATGATCATGATGACCACATACTATACTCTTTGCAGTCAGTCAGTAGGATCGGAGATGATTGATGGAATAACTGCGTTTCATGAAGTGGCATAAAAGGTAAACACAATTCAACAAGAACCACAGCAGACCTACATGTCCGTGTAGTGGTGGAGTCGAGTGTAGTGGTATGACTGACAGCGGTGCATTGATTTAGTCACTTAATTTTGAAAATGCTAGGTTGCTGTATATATGTGCTTTGTCTGGCTCTGTCAAAATTTAAGCTAAATGGAGGTTGGGTCACGGCCCGGTGCCGTGGGCCTGCTCTGTCCTGTTGTTGTTGTAGCTTAATGCTGTAAACAGAGTAGACATGATGTATCCATGCCGCCTCAGTCTGAAAGTGTTCTCTCTTCTCTTGTTGCACTCCACCGTAATTGATGCATTTTTTTATTCATTGATTTTTCAATATCCCTTTTGTTTTTCCATCTACACTTACAGGCCGGCCTTTACCCTGTGCTATACTGGGAAAAACAACTCACACTTACCTTACCAATCCGCATCCGCCAGGCAGGCAGTGGCACCCAAGATTGATGGACGGAGCGTCCATGGAAGGGAGGACCAAGAGGAATGCCGAGATGCAACTCCACAATTTGACCAGGATAATACAGTAACTTTAGTATCATTCATCGTCTTTTAATTAATTTGATTCATTTTTTCTCTTCAATCATTACGACTGTGTGTTGTTGTTGTTTGTTTGCTAATTGATCCCTACAACTATTTTTTAATTTTCTTTGCTATCTTTAAAAGTAAGCCCGGTACAACATGTAATTTGGGTCTCTCTGAGGGCAGACAGGCAAGGCAAATTGCATATTAATATACTGCTGCCCTGTACTGTCTAATTGTCTAGTAGTAGTTAGTAAGTACTACTCATTAACCATCAAGTTATCTTCATCATGCATGCATTTCCTTTTTCTCCCTTAACAGATTTATGGATATGATGGTCGTCTGCCAAGATTGTGTTTTGCTTTTGTTGTGTCCATGCGTACTGTTTTTCTTTGTCAAACCTTTCCCCAAACCCCCTTCCCATCCATTCATCAAACCCTAACCCTCTTCCCCGGGCTGTGTGATTTATATTGAGGTGTGACTAAATTAAATGTACACCAACAATTGATCACACGCTTGCTGGGGCAGATGTGGTGAAAGCAACATTAATTCAATTTCAAGGCAGGGCGAGGATCTTCTTCTGCTTGCCTACCCATGCTCAGTCTATGTGCAAGTCAATTAATTTTTCCAAAGGGACCTAATACATCATAATTAATTGCCGGCATCGATTGGATTCATCATCAACATCCTCCTACACAGCAGTAAAGGTTACGATTGTGTTGAGTGACTCGACACAACTACAGTTTGTAACTTGTTGTACTAGGCTGTCCCCGCCACCATTATGTTTTATTTTACTTTAGCATTTCCAATATAATTGTTTGTTTGGCAGTCTTCTTGTGTACTGTACTTTACTTCGTTCTACTACTCCTCCCACAGTCTCTCTCAGGCGAGTGACTGTCTCATTTTCTTTTTCTGCAAATGCTACTGCCAGTGTCTACTACTACCACCACAACCATGGCATCTCCATTCTCTTGGAAAACCAAACCATCATCGCCATGCAGCCATCGCTGTGCCTAACTTAATCATCAATCACAGGTAAGATAAGAAGTTTGGGGGAGGTATAATGGACTAGGAGGAGAGACTGACAGTACTAGTAGGACAAATCACTCAGTGAGGGGTACCGCATCTATCTGTTTGTGTGTTACAAAATCGGCAGATTATTTAAATCAAACACTGGCTGCGGCCCTGCAGCAGCAAGGAAACCATGTGACGTAAATTCGTAAAACAGTAACCCCCACAAAACATTAACATCGTATGTTTAAGTATAAATATAATTTATTACCCTAACAAAAATAAACTATCCCACAACACCTGACCCACCCCTCTCCCTAACCCCAACCAATGTCCAAAACGAAAAAGTCCAACCAATGTCCATAAAAATAAACTCCAACGCCAACGCCCTATTCCCACCCACCAAAAAAAGGAATAAGAAAGGGGCAATCCAACGGGGTCATAGTTCTTAGATTCTGCGGGCTCTTAGATGTTTGTCCACCAGGATCTTGACCCGCTCCTCTAGGTGCTCCTCTAGGCGTGCCATTCGGAGGAGCATATGGCACCGAAATGCCCTGCAGTTGCATCCGGGGGGGGCAGCAGTGCTGGATGTTACAGTGCGGCGGCGGGCGGCTGCCTGACCGCGGCGCTGTACCACTGGAGGCGGGGCCTGGCTGGGGCCCGAGGCATTGGAGGAGGCTGCAGCTGCTGCCGCCTCCTCCTCCTCCTCCTCCTCCGCCTGAGCCACCAGCCGCCGGTACTCTTGGCAGATGGCCTCCAGTTTCCGGCACCGGGCCATGGCTGCCAACTCCTTCCTGGTTGGTTTTGCTTGGGAAGGAGGAGCTATATCAAGAAAGAAAAAGACTATTGTAACCAATACTCTTAGCAAAACAGTAACACAAAATTAATTCAACAGATAGTGGCACAGTAGCACTAGCAAGCACAGTACATAACATTTGTGGTATGTATCTATCCTCCCACTTCCTCGTCCTCTAACAATTGTGGGCGTTTCAGGCATTATACTACCACTATGGACTCGAGTACACAGTAGTACACCAGTCTTCTTGTTCTCTCTAGTTTAGCGAAATTACGTAACCTTGTTGTAGCCGGCATGCCAGCTCAGTCAGCTTGCACCCAAGACAAACATACACGAGTCATGATGACGCAGAGTTGCAGACTCACATTAGTTTTATTTACTACTGTCTGCAGGTCGGGAAGCTCCGATTTGTTTTCTATTACAGGTGGCACTGGCCATACTCTGTTACATCAAGGGCAACTGCTCAATGTCACTTTCACCCTGCCCTGACTATAAAGGCAGATGATATCTGATCCAATCATGATCATTGCTTATATATGTGGGACGACATGAGGTACTTTGTTTTGATTGATGTTGTAACTAACCAGCCGATAGACCACCCATGGCAGGCTGGCTGACACAGTCGAAATTTCGAAAATAAATTAACATAGGTACGGAGTGGGCCTCGGAGTCGGAGGAAGGCGCTTAATAATGATAACTACATACATACACAATATATATGCTGTGCTTGCAAACTACTGTGAGTCAAGGGAGTATTCTGAAAATACAACTTCTATTCTCCCCGGCTTTGCTACTGTGGCGCGGTTTCTTTTACATTCTCTTCAAACTAAGACTCTTCATCCAGTGACAGTCTCCACCTATGCTATCTATGATGAATACCATCCAGGCATCCATCCATTCAAAGTAAACGTCTATCATTCTTCTTCATCTCTCAACAAACCTTAGTTTGTTTCACCAACAACAAACATTTCTTCTTTTTTTTTTTTTAAACCACCACCCATATGTCCTTCCTTCCTTGCTTGCCTTGGCTTTGAGTTTGACCCATGCACCCCGTAGGATTCTTGCTATCCACCCAGGCAGGCATCTTTTTCTTTCACCTTCCACCCATCCTTCAACCCCCATGCATCTGATTCCCATCAGCCACCTATGCATGCATCCCACATATCCTTCTCTGCCAGTCATAAATATTACATCTCGCCCGTCCTTCCTCATTCCACCCTTCTTTCCCTTTTCGTTCAACCCATCCATCAAGTTCATCTGATCTGACTTTTAGTCTTCTCCATAAAACTTTCACAGCTGAGTTGAAGTCAGATGGAAGAGGCCATTGGTTACTCAACTCCCGCCGCTAATGCTATTGCTAATGCTAAGTAAAGGGTGTCTTCTTCAACCGTTGTTCACAACAACTCCTTACTTACTAAGTCTCAACAGTACAGTGTACACCCTTGCAGCAAGTGTAATGTCAATAAGTAAGAAATATAACTTACCACCGCCCGCCACTGCTGGTGGCTCACCCCCTGCAGCTCCTGCAGTTGCCGCATCTCCTGCTACCTCTGAAGTGGCCGTGTCGCCATCGCCGCTGGCCCCGGCACTGGTGGTCGGTAGTACAGCTAGAAAAAACATTACACATTTTTTAGATGCCATATACACCTCCCCCTATTTATTCTTTTTCACTAGCAAGATTGAAAAAAAAGTTAATATATACAACATACATCGCTACTACAAATCGGGTACCAGAGCAGTAGAGTAGACACTAGTAGTGTTAGATGGTCCCTAGGGTCATTCTAGTCTTTGCTAAGTTAGCCTGAGCCATGATGCAACCATTTTAGCTTCGTGTCTTTTATTTTTGCGCACGTTACCTCGCAGCTTGTTGTTGTGTAAGACGCCTTTGAGAATTTGGAGCCCACATGAGCTCATACTGCTACTGTCTGAGCGCTGCGTACAAGGTCTAAAAACAAGCCACTTTGTTATGGATTTCTGGTCAGTCCATATTGCTTAGCCATAACATGCTACACTTTTTGGCACGACTGAGAAATCCTTGCATTATACTAACGTGCACCATTTTTCTCATAACAGACGGAAGATTCCCTTCTACGAACCAGAGCTTTGCAGAGCTTATGATGTCCAGTACTTATAGGTTCTAAGGTGAGGCGTCCCCCAGAATTCGCTCAGACCTTCATTTATATAAACTATATTCCTACCAAGGGGAGGGTGGTTCTTCCACCACTGTTCAGTTATCATAATTTCCCCCTTTGTCTTCTGTGGACTTGTAACAATGTTTATTGTTTTAATCTTATGCATTTTGCTGTTGGTGCTGCCTCGTATTCCTATACTGCATTATAGAACAACGTACAGATCTTGTTATTTGGAAATAAAGCTTTTGAACTTACATAGACTCTGTGGTATTTGGTGTGGACTTACATGAGTGAGTGAGCAAAAGGGTGTGCATACCTTCCGGGACTCTCAGAGGTCGGGAGTGTTATGTTCTGGGTTGTCTAATCATTGGGTATCTTCAGGGGGTTCGGGAGCTAATGATACACTATAGCTAGTCGGTCAGGGGATTGTGGGTTCTGAGGTGTGAGGAAGGTCCAACCTCCTATCACCAATGTCCTAAGTATTTTCTTGTGCATAGTTCTTTGTGTATGTGCAGAATCACTACAACAGTAGTATGTCCTATCCTATAAAAAATAGTAAAATATCTGGTTGGGCATTTTGTTGGTGGGAATTGTCAAAAAGCCTCAAGATTAAGAAGACTAGAAGAGGACAACCCAAAGGACTAGACTCAGTGGCTAGGTCTATTGGTGAATCTGAGTTTTATTTAAAACCTTTTTAAATAAAGAGTGGCCAACTGGGCAAGCTTAGCTACAGACCGACTAATAGTAGTAGTACAGAGAGTCATAGCAGAGGCAGTTAGAGCCAGTGATAACAAGAATTTAGAAACAGATAGTCTAGATCGAAGAAGATGTTGTGAAAAATAGAATTAGGAAACAGAAATAATAGTTTGGAAAAAATAAGGTGCAGTAAAAGTTAGGGAGGTATAATTATTAATATTAACAACAGGAGGACTTACTGGGGCCAGCAGCAGAGCCCTCGGTAGAGGAGCGGTCCTGGTGGCCATCAGCTGCTCCCTCAGACGACCCTGTGTTCTTGCCCCTGGGTGCTGATCATGAAAGATATAAGTAAGAAAGAGACAAACATTGATGAGTGGTGTGAAACAATTAAAATATTTTTAAAAACGCTCCAAAAAACATTTATGGAAACAACAATTGCAATAAATTTGACCTATCTAATATGATCGACTTGTAGTATTGCGGGATTCGCGTACCGTCTAGTTATTATTTATGAACATTAATCCAGTGTTCCATTCTAATTCCAGAATACTAACTAAGCCTAAGTACCACCTCACCTAGCTAGCCCACCTATTCCAGACGGGCCAATTGTTCACTAAGTCTGCATTTCCATAATGCATAGATGGAGGACACATGCATAAATTTGTGCATACACCAAATTGTTGGTTGGTTGTGTCTGATGTTCTGCTAGTGACACTGCTAAGCCTTACCACTCACTAAACAAACTACAAAAGGTTCTACTAAGGACTGGGGTAAGCAGCACTCAGTGACAGAGGATGCGTCACGCAGACCGCTAAAAAATTACCAACTAATACTAACTAACCCTATCAATCCATACACCACTATCTCTTCTTAGTGACAGGAGGACAAAGGAAGGACTAGAGTCTCTCTAGCATTACCTAACTTAAGTTCTCTAAAGTAAACTCTTACATGATCAGCCCAAGCGAGCGCAAAGTTGCAAACAAGTAAGATTAGTAGCGCCGAGCACCTGTGTCCTACAATCACAGAAGATTTTGAAACGTAATTTACCTGCAATGTAAGCAGCAGCATTCTTGCTATTCGGAAAAAATGTATACACAATACTTATACTACTAGTATATTAGCTACTCACAATAGTGGAGAGGTGTGGTGCAGCGGCCAGGGCAGCTGACTTCGGAGCACAGGGTTCACGGTTCAATCCCCGGCTCCGGCGGCAGCTCAGCTCAGCACCATGTGACTCTGGGCAATAGCTCACTTAATTTCCACGACGGCCCCCAGTGCCTTGAGACCCGTAAGGGTGAGCAGCTGCGCTATATAAAAACGGACTTACTTACTCACCAAGCCCCACGACCTCGACACCTAGCAGGTCCAGCAGGTCCTGCTCCCAGTCCAAGATGTCTGACCACCGGTGAGCCAGCTGGTTATGGGTGCGCCGGACCCCTGAGCAGCGAAACACTGCCCGGCGCACCTTCGCCCACCGGCGGTGATGCTCCTGGGTAGGGTACCCAGAGCCAGGCCTGCCACCTGCTGCCAAGGTCAAGGGGAGGTGGCGCTACACAAAAAAAACAAGGGCGGCCACCTCCGCCTCGCAGAAAAGCTCCCGGGCCTGCACCCCTGCATGGCGCAGTCTGCCGCAAGGCAGGCGGCTCTTGGGCGCAGGCGCCTTGCCCTTGGAGCCGGTAGTGGTGGTACCCTTAGCCATGGTTCTGGGGTGTGCGGGAGGCAGAAAAGAAAATTTAGAAGGAAAAAATAAAGTTAGGGGAAGAAGTAGGAGCTTAAAGAAGGAATTAATATAAAACAGTAGAAAAGTTAAAAAAACGCAGTAAAAGTAGAAATAAAATGCAAAATATAGACTTAGGGACAGAGAGGGATAGATAATAAATAAAAAAGATCAGAAAAACAGTGTAAAAACCTAAGGATTACAAAGATAGAGGGAGGATAGAAAAGCATGCCCAGAACCATAGCATAGAGTGAAAAACAAGATGGCCGCGCCCATCGCGACCGCGTGGGTAAGTTCGCGCGATATTTCTCCCCGAGCACGCAAAAAGCGTTCCCGAACATGAAATGCGCATCGCGAACACGCTATACGCGACCCGGAACAGGAAATAAGGCATCGTGAACGGGCGGGACAAGTGAAAAACAAGATGGCCACGCCCATTGGCGACCGCATGGACAAGTTCGCAAGATACTATCCCCGAGCACGCAAACAGCATCCCGAACACGCAATACGCGTTCCCGAACAAGAAAAACGCATCGCGAACGGGCGGGACAAGCAACTACGCACGCTCGCGTAGCTCGTGTAGCGCTTTTGCATATTCGCGTAGCCTCGCGTAGCACGACTACGCAAACTACGCCCAGGGTTAATTATGATGCATCCGATATGGTTGCGGAACAATGGCGGTTTGTGTGCCACATGACAAGTGCAAAAATGTAAACTCAGGCCAAAAACACAACAACAAGCATAGTCAGCGCCAAAAAAAACAGCACATGCCAATTTAATAAGTAGACACACCCACCAATCCACCTATAAAAAAAATCCCAGACAATGATCCTTTGCCAACACAATACTGCTCAGAGAAGGAGGGAGCACTTTACTCAGATATTGCTGTAAGCCCTGCACACACTCATGCACTGCATTCACATCACTACCTGAACATATCACTTTTTGGTTTAGATTCCTTTCTTAGACACACCTTCTAATTCACATTCACTTTCAAACTCACACCCACACTCACCCTCACCATGTCAAAGAAGAAGCAGCCATGTTTTACTGATGAGGAGTTGACAGTGCTTGTTGATGAAATCCTTAGAGTAGAGCCACATTTGTTTGGGACTCTAGTCCAAAAGACCCCCATGAGCCAGAAAAATCAGATGTGGGACAGGATAGTCAGCAAGGTAAATGCTGTAGCCCCCATCCTGCGCACAATGGATGATATCAAAAAGAGGTGGTATGACATCAGGAGAAGGGTCAAGCGTTTGGCCAGCAAAGAACACCAGTCCACAAAACAGACTGGTGGTGGCCCTTCTGTACCACCTGTGCACTTTACTTCCTGGGAGGAGAAGGTGCGTGCCATCACTCCGCCGGAGAGCTTATTTGGAATACCAGACGGAATGGAGTCTGGTAAGTAGAAAATCTACATTTCACACAAGTTAGCAATGACACTACTGCAGACATCTCTGTGTTGGTTCTAGTTAGCTACATGAATTCTTTTTGGATTCAAACAAACTAATAGTAAAAGATCAAGTGATGTGTATGTATTACAGATAACCTGCATACCTGCAATGAAGCTCAAAAGGCTCAAAACTATTGCCAGGTACACACTTGTCCCAAACTCCCATCAAGGCCTTGTGCTCCAAACACCATGCAGCAGTGTCAGCTATCTTGCCAGTACATTTCCACTCACTGTCAGGAAAGCATAGTTCAAGGTGGGCTGGTTGGGCTGGGTGGGAAGGTATGTATAGGACAGGTCCTGATGGGAGATGTAGTCATTGCAAACACTCCTCCTCCCACCCAGCACAAACAGCCCACCCGGAACTATGTTTTCCTGACATTGAGTGGAAATGTACTGGCAAGTTGGCTGACACTGCTGCATGGTGTTTGGAGCACAAGGCCTTGATGGAGTTGTGGTCAAGTCAGACACCATGCACCAGTGTCAGCCATCTTGCAAGCACACTTCCCCTCATTATCAGGACACCACTCTTCCAGGTGGCCTGGTTGGGCTGGGTGGGAAGGTGTGTGTAGGAAAGTGCCTGATGGAAGATGTAGTCATTGCAAACACTCCTCCCACACAGCACAAATAACCCTGGGCGGTGAACTACGCTACGCTCGTGAAGTTTGCGTAGTTTCGGAAACTTCGCGATTCGCGTGGAACGCGAAGTTACTGAATACTACGCAATTTGCTGCGTAGCGTAGCTGTTTTTCTTCTTCGCGCGCTCAATATGCGTTCTCGTGCGCACGGTAACAACTTACCGTGATTCTACGTTCGCCGACGCCATTTCCTATCCGTTCGCGTGCGCCACGAGATTTGGAATCCGGCCGCACGATCCCGCGAGAGTGTGCGAACGCGCACACGTCATTCGGACGCGCGATCTGACTTCCGGCGGCAGTGTTGGTAAGATCGCGATCCCGAACACGCAGAAACTACAATCTGGTGAAGAATATCTCTCGAGCATCATAAAATCTTCTCGAAAATGATTATTTTGCTCAAAAAACTTCTCAGATTGTGATTTGGCTGTAGTTTTTTGTGCAAGGAGTCCTTTTCTTTTTTTACTTTTTTTTCAAGAGGAAGGAAGTGCCCCTGAGTCTCCAACTTCCTGTTCCTGTCCAGCAGGCTCCTCCCAGTGCTTTGTCCATGTGCTGTTCACTTTCATTTGGATTTGGAGCTGGAAGGATCACTTTTTGTGTCTGTCTGCTGCATCATATCATTGGATTGGATTTGAGGACTTTTGGATTTGAGATTTTACAAGTAGGTTGGAGAATTGGTGTACTTGTTTGTTTGATTGGGGCTTGTTTGTACCTACATTTTTTCAGTAGGGGCCTAGTTGTTTTTCTTTTAAATTTCAGCCAGTAGGCCCAGAGGTACCCATGGGTGCATGTTTCTGTGGTGTCTGTTGAATTTAAACATCATGTAGGGCATGGATGGCATTGGATTGAATTGCTAAATGTGGTTTTTGGGGTGTATTTCACTTTTTGGGTGTGTGTGTTAATAAATAAATACCTTTGTTGGATGTGTGTGTGTGTGCTTGCTTTGTAACTTTCCAACCTTTCGTAGCCCTGTTGATTTTTGTTTTTGCATTTTTGTATTAAAGCTGTGTTGTTTAGCAGGCCTCCTTCTGGTCATATATAGGCCTGCTTGAGTTCATTGTTTTCCATGGCCTGTTGTGACTGTGAGTGACCATGTGGCTTGGGGCCATTTTGTGGTGGTAGTTTAGTAGTGTGCTGCTTTTTCCATATAGGCCTGCATGTCTTTTCTTTGTTCCCCTTGGCTTATGCTTGTTGTTGTGGCCTGGCCATGTGGGTGGCGGCCATTTTGTGAAGGCAGGCAGTGTGCTTTTGCCATAGGCTTGCATTGTCTGTCTTCCATTTCTTTTTGTTGTGGGTGGCTAGCGGCCATTTTGTGGAGCCATCCAGGCTGTGTGCACTGCTTTTGCCATAGGCCTGCATTCATTGTCTGTCTTCACTTTCTTGTTATTGTGGGTGGCCTGGCCATGTGGGTGGTGGCCATTTTGTGGAGTAAGGCAGTGTGCTTGCATTTGCCATAGGCTTCCAAGCTTGTGGCCTAGTCTGCCAGTAGGCCCAGAGGTAGTCATCATGGGTGCATTAAAAACTGTTTCTGTGTTGTCTATTGAATTTTAACATCATTTATGGCATGGATGGCATTGTATTGAATTGCAAAATGTGGTTTTTGGGGTGGAATTTCAGTTTTTTGGTGTGTGTTAAATAAATAGGCCTTTTCAGCCAGTAGGTAACCCTGGGAGTTCAGCTCGTGTAGTTTTGGCAACTCCGCACTGCGCGACAACGCGGACTTATACTTTTTTTCTTCTTCGCGCGCTCAATATGCGTGTTCACGCACCCGATAACGACTTTTTGTGAAGATCGCGATTCCTAACACGCAGAATTTGCAATCTGGCGAAAAATATCTCTCGAGCAGCATAAAACCTTCTCGAAAATGATGATTTTGTTCTTTTTGCTCAAAAAACTCCTCAGGTTGTCATTTCGGCTGTAGTTTTTTGAGCAAGGAGTCATTTTTCATTTTTTACAATTTTTTTAAAGAGGAAGGAAGTTCCCCAGAGTCTCCAACTTCCTGGTCCTGTCCTTTGTCTTCACTTTCTTGTTCTTGTGGGTGGCCTGACCATGTGGGTGGTGGCCATTTTGTGAAGCCAGGCATTGTGCTTTTGCCATAGGCATGCATTGTCTGTCTTGTCTTCCTTTTCTTGTTGTTGTGGGTGGCCTGGCCATGTGGTGGCGGACATTTTGTGGGACCAGCCACTGTGCCTTTTGCCATAGGCCTCCAAGCTTGTGGCCTAGTCTGCCAGTAGGCCCAGAGGTAGTCATCATGGGTGCATAAAAACTGTTTCTGTGTTGTCTGTTGAATTTAAACATCATTTAGGGCATGGATGGCATTGGATTGAATTGTAAAATGTGGTTTTTTGGGGGTTCACTTTTTGGGTGTGTTAGGCCTTTTCAGCTAGTAGGCCCAGAGGTACTCATGGGTGCATGAAACAACTGTTTCTGTGGTGTCTGTTGAATTTCATTTAGGGCATGGATGGATGGCATTGGATTGAATTGCAAAATGTGGTTTTTTTTGGGGGGTCCATTTTACTTTTTGGGTGTGTTAAATAAATGCCTTTTTTGCATGTGTATGTGTTGTTGTTGTGGTTGTTGTGTAACTTTCCAACCTGTTTTTAGCCATGTGGATTTTCGTTTTTGCATTAAAGCTGTCTGTGTTGTTTATCAGGCATCCTTTGTCTGGCCATATAGGCCTGCTTGAGTTCATTGTTTGCCGTGCCTTGTGCCTGTGAGTGACCATGTGGCTGGGGGCCATTTTGTGGTGGTTAGTAGTAGAGTGCTGTTTTTGCCACATAGGCCTGCGTGTCTTTCTATTGTTCCTCTTGTCTTACTGCTTCCAAATCCATCCCCATTGCCAGCTGCAGCTCCCTGATGCTGCATCCATCCCATGTGATGCACAAATTTAGGCCAAACAGACTCCACTACATTTTTGTTTTTGTTCTTTGCTATTCTTATTCTTCCTGAGTGTACACAGTACACCAGGAAATCCCTGGCCTTGTTGTCAAAGTCTCATAAATGGCTACACTGTTGTTGTTCACTGAGTTACTAAAATTTAATAATTGAGACAACCACACACTAAGTTATATATTATATTAGTTTGATTTGTACTATCGTTTGACTGATGTTCTTCTGGCTTTTTTGCTTTTAGGTGCACAAAAGACTGAGGAGGAGGTGTGTCATCATCGCCCATTGTGCTGCCAGACAGACGTCCTGCTGCTGTACACGAGTCACACGACGTGACGTGTGAGTGACCTGACCAGACATCTCTGCAACTTGTGCAACTGAGTGCTGCTGACATCTGAAGAAGATGCCCCCAAAGAAAGCAGGTACCAGGTCCTCCAGTACCAAGAAAGTTGCTATTGAGAAGAAGGAATAGAAGAAGGAAGTGACACTTAAGTCTGGTGTGCCGCCCCAAACCTTTTTGGGAAACCAAAAATGACGCCTGCAGCAGCGGTGTCCGGGGGCAAGCTGGGGGCAGCACCTCCGCATCAGTGGGCCCAACCCACCAACCCAGGCCCAAGCACATGAGTGTGGAAGAGGTAGCCAGCCTAATGGTGGAAACCAGTGATGCTGAGCCTGAGATAAACTTATCGCTATCTCAAAGTAGTACCCAATCAATGCAGGAGGAAACACAGCAGATAAGTGGTCAACAACAACAGCCGCAACCACAGCGCCCGCAATAGTAGTTGTTGTTCCTCCCGAAGTAGGGGCAGTTCAGGAAATTGAGCCTCATGCAGAGGTAGAAGAAGAGGAAGCCACTCATTCAGAAGATCCATTGTCTTCCAAATCCCTAGCAAGGAAAAGGAGGGTTAGTCCATCAAGTTCTTTGCCAAGCCCCCCTTCTGATGATCTAGATGCCACTTGGAAGCCACAAACTGAGTTTGAGAGGGAGACACGTCCCAAGACCAGGCTAGGGAAAAGGAAGGTTCCAGAAAGCCTTACACTTATGGAGGTTGATGTAGAACAGCAGGATGATGATGATGAGCCAGTCATCACGAACATCACTCCAGGCCCCAAGGAGATGGAGACCAACATTATTACCCTATCCAAAATCGATGCGAGGGATGTAGCACGCATACCTCCAACACAGGTAACACCAACACGACCTACAGCTTCCATATTTGCATTAGCAAAGGCCCGGCAGCGACCTACATCCAGCACAACCACCACCTCAGTAGAAGTAGGTAGTGGTACAGCACAGAGTCAAATTCAACCCACACCCTCCAGTTCATCCGGCATTGTAAGTGGCACCTCCAGCAGGAGGCAAAAGTTAAGCTCCCCAGTTTGGGACTTCTTTACGGTTAGCGAAAAGGAGGAGAACATTGCTATATGCTCCATTTGTAATACCTCTGTTAGTCGAGGTAAGCTTTGTACAAACTATGGTACCGGAGGCCAAATAACCCATCTGAAAAAACACCACTTGATCGACTGGGAGGACCACCTTCGCGGCATAAAAAAAACTGCAACCATTGGTGTTGGTGGGGATAAACGAGTAGAAGATCCGATCACGGTGGAAGAGGAAGGACAGGGAGACATTCTCTCTGGTAGTGGTACACAAAGTAGCCCTGTCCCCAGCAGAACAGTGTTATCGTCGCCCACATCTTCAGCAACATCTCAGTGGCACAAGAGTAAGAGTCAGCCTGAGACAGCAAGGAGTACCGCAATGAAAAAAAGTGCGTCGTTGAGCCTAAGAGAAAGGAAAACCATGCAGCCTACCATTATCAGCATGTTTAGGGGGGAGGGGCAGTACGAACGCAACCACCCAATAGCACATTTGTACAATGCGAAGCTGGCTAAAATGTTAGCACTGGACCTTCTCCTTTTTCTTTTGTTGAAGGGGTGGGTTTTCTGGAATTTGTGACAGCCATCTGCCCAAAATGGCAGGTTCCCAGCCGCTACTATTTTGCCAGAGTTGCTGTTCCAGCACTACATCACGACGTGCTGGAATTGCTTGGAAAAGCCTTGAAGCAGAGTGCTGTTCATAGTATCCACCTGACAACAGACATGTGGACCAGTTGCCAAGCCACTGATTACATGTGCATCACTGCACACTGGCTCTCTTTGTGGGGGTTAGAGAACAGATATCTGCTGGTGTTGACGCTGCTGAGATTTTTCATGCCACTCGCAAACATGCAACTGTAGCCATGTTTGCCATGGAGAAATCTCATACTGCTGCAAACATTTTGGATGAGTTTAACAGCAAGGTCTTTGAGTGGCTGCGCCCAAGAGGGCTTAACATTGGTTTTGTTGCCACGGACAATGGCAGTAATGTAGTTAGGGCCATGAAAGATGGTGGCTATTTCAGGGTCCCGTGTTTGGCACACTGCATTAACATTGTTGTTCAAGACTTTCTGAAAAATGAATACAAAGTCAGCAACTTACTGGCCACCTGCAGAAGAATATGCACACATTTCAGCCATTCTTTTAAAGCCCGGAAGCAGCTGAGGGTCATTCAACGTGAGCATAAAATGCCAGTCAAAGCACTCATCCAGGAGGTGCCAACACATTGGAACTCAACTTATTACATGCTTGATCGTCTGTTTGAGCAGTACATACCACTCAATGCTTATGTCATGCAAAGTTTAGGGGATCCTACTGTGAGAGGCATGACCGTTGAGATGGGTCAATGGGACCTCGTTAAATGCCTGACAGAGATGCTACTTCCTTTTGAGATTTTCACACGTGATGTCAGCAGGGAGGACTGTACTATGGGCCAAGCTATCCCATTGTTGCACATGCTAGAGCAACAGCTGAAGGAGGTGTCTGAAACGTACGCAGGTGTGGATGACAAACAAGACGCATATCATTTGGCGGACTCCTTAGCCGTTCGCTTATCTGAAAATACAAGGATTCAAGATACCATTGTGTCACATCCACATTACATTACTGCCACAATTTTGGATCCACGGTACAAAGTATTTCTGAACAGTAAGGCAGTAATTCCTTTTTAAGTAGTGGATGTTGCCAAGTACAAAACTTTTATAGCTGAGAAAGCCATTGAGTTTGAAAACGAATGGCTGGTAATTAGAGGCCCCCCGCCCCAGGCCATAACAAGTACTACAGGGCTTCCAGAGTCAAGTTCTACTTCGGAGCCTGAGGGCAGTGCGTTTGCCTCCCAGCAGTCACCGACACCAACACTACCAATAACATCAAAAACAGCAAGAACAGGATCATCCGCAGTACAATCGGCAACTGATTGGTTTCTACGGCAGGGGTATGGTAAGTCCAGTGCTGATCCAAAGGCAAAAGAGGCCGAGCACATCGGAGCACCCCTGAGCATTGAGCGGACGGTCCAGGCCTATCTGGATGACCCAACAGAGGTCTTCATGGATCGAAACCCATTGGTGTATTGGTATGGGAAAAGAAGCCAATGGACAGTGCTCAGCAGGCTGGCGATAAAGTATCTGGCTTCCCCTATCGCAAGTGTCTCTTCTGAGTGTGTTTTCAGTGCTACTGGTGCCATTGTAACTTTGAAAAGGACCAGTCTCTCGCCCAAAAGCGTGGAGAGGTTAACCATGATCAAAATGAATCAGCACTTTATACCACCGGAGTACAAAATACCTGAATCACAGCAGGAAGAGGAGAGCGACTTAGGTGACGGAAGTAGTGGGTTACATGACCTACTTCTGTCCGAACCACCAGAGTTTGAGGACGAGCTCCTCTTCCCTGACAACTAGGCTTTCAAATTGTTACTTTCTTCCTTCCTTTATTTGTGTGTGTATCTGTCTTTCTGGTTCAAATCAAATCACAACAAATCCATCACCACCGTCTTCTCTTTTATTTCCCTATTGGAGTTGCACGTCTGTGCATTTAACTGTCCACTCCTCAGAGTCCTGCTCCATCTTCCTGACTCCCCTAATTACATTTCCATCAAGCCAGACATTGGAGTACAAGAAATGTTGCATCTAACAGTCCCTCCATAAGAAGTGAAACGTGACCATAGCTATCCTCCGTTTTGTTTCCGAGCCGAAACTCATCACTGTCCGAAGGCTACCGCCTCTGCAGGCATCCACAACTCTTCACTGTCAGAACTTGGGCAGGCATCCAAAAGTAAACTCATCACTGTCAGAAGGCTACAGCCTCAGCAGGCATCCAAAGCTCATCACTGTCAGGACAGAAGGTACTTGGCAGAGAAAGACAAGACTCTTCGAAGAAACTTGCTGACATTTCTGCAAACTCAATTGACCAATGACCGCTACCCAGGCCGCGGCCCATCACAGCGCTGACCATGTGAACCAACTTAAACTGCGACAAAGTGCCACAGATGAATAAGACGAAAACCGAAACAGCGACTAACAACACTCAAAATGAATGTGGAGTAATAATGAGGCCACTGCCTCGTTAAAAAAAAACACACACCTGTCAGAACTAGCCATCTGATGATCTGACAGCCAAAGAGAAGAGCAAGACAGGTAATGATGGCATGCATTGGATGCTTGCTGACTCTGAGCGATTGCTGCTGTTTGTTGTGTTGATGTTGTGCATGAAGTCGAACTCTACTAGTTAATCTACAAAGTGAAAGTGACTCAAGTGACAGTCAATGTTTCCCTTCTTGTTGTTTAATAACCAAATTGTACTCCTACTACTGCAGGTGCAGGCCAATATCCGTTGCAATTTTTTAATATGGAATATGGACTTAATCGGAGTCACTACAGACTGAGTTGGAGTTGGACAACACGTACCACACCATGATGATGACCATACTATCTTTGCACGCAGTCAGTCGGAGATGATTGATGGAATAACTGCGTTTCATGAAGTGGCATAAAAGGTAAACACAACAATTCAACAAGAACGACAGCAGACCTACATGTCCATGTAGTGGTGGAGTCGAGTGTAGTGGTATGACTGACAGCGGCGCATTGATTTAGTCACTTAATTTTGAAAATGCTAGGTTGCTGTATATGCCTTTTGTCTGGCTCTGTCAAAATTTAAGGTAAATGGAGGTTGGGTCACGGCCTGGTGCCGTGGGCCTGTTCTGTCCTGTTGTTGTTGTAGCTTAATGCTGTAAACAGAGTAGACACGATGTATCCAAGCTGCCTCCGTTTGAAAGTGTTCTTTCTTCTCTTCTTGCACTCCACCTTAATTGATGCTTTTTTTTTATTAATTGATTTTTCAATACCCCTTTTGTTTTTCCATCTACACTTACAGGCCGGCCTTTACCCTGTGCTATACTGGGAGAAACAACTCACACTTACCTTACCAATCCGCATCAGGCAGGCAGTGGCACCCAAGATTGATGTGCGGAGCGTCCATGGAAGATAGGACCAAGAGGAATGACGAGATTCAACTCCACAATTTGACCAGGATAATACATCATTCGTCTTTTCATTAATTTGATTCCTTTTTTCTCTTCAATCATTACGACTGTGTGTTGTGTTGTTGTTTGTTTGCTAATTGATCCCTACAACTATTTTTTAATTTTCTTTGCTATCTTTAAAAGTAAGACCGGTACAACATGTAATTTGGGTCTCTCTGAGGGCATACAGGCAAGGCAAATTGCATAGAATATACTGCTGCCCTGTACTGTCTAATTGTCCAGTAGTAGTAGTTAGTAAGTACTACTCATTAACCATCAAGTTATCTTCATCATCATGCATGCATTTCCCTTTTCTCCCTTTATAGATTTATTGGATAAGATCATGGTCGTCTGCCAAGATTGTGTTTTGCTTTTGTTGTGTCCATGCGTACTGTTTTTCTTTGTCAAACCTTTCCCCAAACCCCCCTTCCCATCCATTCATCAAACCCTAACCCTCTTCCCCCGGGCTGTGTGATTTATATTGAGGTGTGATGTGACTACATTAAATGTACACCAACAATTGATCACACGCTTGCTGGGGCAGATGTGGTGAAAGCAACACTGATTCAATTTCAAGGCAGGGCGAGGATCTTCTTCTGCTTGCCCACCCATGCTCAGTCTATGTGCAAGCCAATTTTTTTCCAAAGGGACCTAATAATACATCATAATTAATTGCCGGCATTGATTGGATTCATCATCAACATCCTACCACACAGCAGTAAAGGTTACGAATTACGATTGTGTTAAGTGACTCACTCGACACAATACAGTTTGTAACTTCTTGTACTAGGCTGTCCCCGCCACCATTATGTTTTATTTTACTTTAGCAGTTGCAATATTGTTTATTTGGCAGTCTTCTTCTGTGCTGTACTTTATTTCGTTCTACTACTCCTCCCACAGTCTCTCTCAGGCAAGTGACTGTCTCTTTTTTTTTTTTTTTGCAAATGCTACTGCCAGTGTCTACTACTACCACCACAACCATGGCATCTTCTCCATTCTCTTGGGAAACCATGCAGCCATCGCTGTGCCGAACTTAATCATCATCAATCACAGGTAAGATAAGTTTGGTGGGAGGTATAATGGACTAGGAGGAGAGACTGACAGTACTAGTAGGACAAATAACTCAGTGAGGGGTACCGCATCTATCTGTTTGTGTGTTACATAATCAGCAGATTATTTAAATCAAACACTGGCTGCGGCCCTGCAGCAGCAAGGAAACCATGTGACGTAAATTCGTAAAACAGTAACCCCCCACAAAACATTAACATCGTATGTTTAAGTATAAATATAATTTATTACCCTAACAAAAATAAACTATCCCACACCTGACCCACCCCTCTCCCTAACCCCAACCAATGTCCAAAACGAAAAAGTCCAAACAATGTCCATAAACCCCAACGCCCAATTCCCACCCACCAACAAAAGGAATAAGAAAGGGGCAATCCAACGGGGTCCTAGATAGTTCTTAGATTCGACGGGTTTTAAGGTGTTTGTCCATGAGGATCTTGACCCGCTCTTCTAGGTGCTCCTCTAGGCGTGCCATCCGGAGGAGCATCTGGCGGCGAAATGCCCTGCAGTGGCATCCAGGGTGGGGGGCAGCAGTGCTGGATGTTAAAGAATTGCGGCGGCGGGCGGCTGCCTGACCGCGGCGCCGTACCACTGGAGGCGGGGCCTGGCTGGGGCCCGGGGCATTGGAGGAGGCTGCAGCTGCTGCCGCCTCCTCCTCCTCCTCCTCCGCCTCAGCCACCAGCCGCCGGTACTCTTGGCAGATGGCCTCCAGGGAAGGAGGATCTATATCAAGAAAGAAAAAGAATATTGTTGTAACCAATACTCTTAGCAACACAGTAACACAAAATTAATTCAACACATAGTGGCACAGTAGCACTAGCAAGCACAGTACATAACATTTGTGGTAAAATCTATCCTCCCACTTCCTCGGCCTCTAACATTTGTGGGAGTTTCAGGCATTATACTAGCACTATGGACTCCAGTACACAGTACACCAGTCTTCTTCTTATCTCTAGTTTAGCGAAATTACATAACCTTGTTGTAGCCGGCATGCCAGCTCAGTCAGCTAAGCTTGCACCCAAGACAAACATACGAGTCATGACGCAGACTCACGTTAGTTTTATTTACTACTGTCTGCAGGTGGGGAAGCTCGTATTTTTCTATTACGGGTGGCACTGGCCATACTCTCTCTGTTACATGAAGGGAAATTGCTCAATTTCACTTTCACCCTGCCCTGGCTACTACAAAAAGGCATATTATATATCTGATCCAATGATCATTGCTTATATATGGGACGACGACATAAGGTCAGTAGCGGTCGGTGGTGGGAGTGCTGCCGGGCGGTGATGTGGGGAGGGGAGGGGCAGGGTGGGGGTAGTAAACTATGGATTACGACCAATTACAGGTAAGTAAACATATAAATAAATAAAACTAATTTCGTTGCGCGCACTGCATCGCATTTGCCGCGCAAAAAAGCTGCCGGGCTTGCACCCCTGCAGGTCGCAGTCTGCCGCAAGGCAGGCGGCTCTTGGGCGCAGGCGCCTTGCCCTTGGAGCCGGTAGTGCTACCCTTCGCCATGGTTCTGGGGTGTGTGGGAGGCGGAAAAGAAAAGTTAGAAGGAAAAAAAAAGTTAGGGGAAGAAGTAGGAGCTTAAAGAAGGAAGTAATATAAAACAGTAGAAAAGTAAAAAAACACAGTAAAAGTAGAAATAAATGCAAAATATAGACTTAGGGACAGAGAGAGACAGATAATAAATAAAAAAAATCAGAAAAACAGTGTAAAAACTAAGGATTGCAAAGATTGAGGGAGGATAGAAAAGCAAGCCCAGAACCATAGCATAGAGTGAAAAACAAGATGGCCGCGCCCATCACGACCGCGTGGGTAAGTTTGCGCGATATTTTACCCCGAGCACGCAAAAAGCATCGCGAACAAGTAAAACGCATTCCCGAACATGAAATGCGCATCGCGAACACGCTATCGCGACCCGGAACAGGAAATAAGGCATTGCGAACGGGTGGGACAATTGAAAAACAAGATGGCCGCGCCCATAGGCGACCGTATGGGCAAGCTCGTGAAATACTATCCCCCGAGCACGCAAACAGCGTCCCGAACACGCACAACGCGTTCCCGAACAAGAAAAACGCATCACGAACGGGCGCGACAAGCAACTACGCCCGCTCGCGTAGCTACGCGTAACTGGCGTAGCGCTGTAACATCTTCGCGTAGCTTCGCGTAGCGCAACTACGTGAACTACGCCCAGGGTTAAGCACAAACAGCCCACCTAGACCTATGTTTTCCTGACAGTGAGTGGAAATGTAGTGGCCAGATGGTTGACACTGCGGCATGGTGTTTGGAGCACCAGACCTTGATGGGAGTTGTGGTCAAGTCAGACACCAGGTACCAGTGTCAGCCATCTTGGAAGTACACTTCCCATCATTGTCAGGACACTACTCTTCATGGTGGCCTGGTTGGGCTGGGTGGGAAGGCGTGTGTAGGACAGAGGCTGATGGGAGATCTAGTCATGTCAAACACTCCTCCTCACACCCAGCCCAACCAGCCCACCTGGAATCAATGCTTTCTGGACAGTGAGTGGAAATTTCCTGGCAAGGTGGCTGACACTACTGCGTTCTGTTTGGAGCATAAGGCCTTGATTAGAGTTGTGGTCAAGTCAGACACCATGCACCAGTGTCAGCCATCTTGCTAGTACATTTTTATTCACTGTCAGGAAACCATTCTTCATGGTGGCCTGGTTAGGCAGGGTGGGAGGAGGAGTCTTAAGTTTTCAAAAAAATCACAGCTGCCTTTCTGACCCCAGCTTATAAAATAAGTTATCTATAAAGTAACAACAAAACCATGCACATCACATCTAACTATCAATCAATCAATCAATCATTTGTAGAGCGCACTACTCACCCGTGAGGGTCTCAAGGCGCTAAGGGGGGAGGGGGGGTGCTGCTACTGCTCGAACAGCCAGGTCTTGAGAAGTCTCCTGAAGGTCAGCAGGTCCTGGGTCTGTCGCAGGTGGATGGGGAGGGTGTTCCTTGTCTTGGCGGCGAGGTGGGAGAATGATCTGCCGCCGGTGGTCGTTCGCTGGATGCGTGGAACGGTGGCGAGGGCGAGGTCAGCGGAGCGAAGCTGGCGGTTCGGGGTGTAGAAGGTGAGTCGTTTGTTGAGGTATGCTGGTCCGGTGTTGTGGAGTGCTTTTTGAGCGTGAAGGTGATCCTGTTGTTGACAGGGAGCCAGTGCAGGTCTCTCAGGTGGGCAGTGATGTGGCTGTGGCGGGGGATGTCGAGGATGAGGCGTGCGGAGGCGTTCTGTATGCGTTGAAGTCTTTTCTGGAGTTTGGCCGTGGTTCCCGCGTAGAGGGCGTTGCCATAGTCCAGCCTGCTGCTGACGAGGGCCTGGGTGACCATCCTTCTGGTTCCGGTGGGGATCCATCTGTAGATCTTGCGAAGCATGCGGAGGGTGTTGAAGCAGGAGGAGGAGACGGCGTTGACTTGCTGGGTCATTGATAGTGATGAGTCCAGGATGAACCCCAGGTTGCGTGCATGGTCGGTGGGTGTCGGTGCAGCTCTCAGCGTGGCCGGCCACCAGGAGTCGTCCCAGGCGGAGGGGGTGGAGCCGAGGATGAGGACTTCCATTTTGTCTGAGTTCAGTTTCAGGTGACTGTTCTTCATCCATTCGGCGACGGCCTTCATTCCTTCGTGGAGGATGGTTTTGGCGGTGGCGGGGACCTTGGTGAGGGAGAGGATCAGCTGGGTGTCGTCGGCGTATGAGATGATGTTGAGGTCGTGCGATCGGACGATGTTGGCGAGCGGTGCCATGTAGACGTTAAAAAGGGTCTGGCTGAGGGATGATCCTTGGGGTACGCCGCAGGTTATCTTGGTGGCTTTGGATCGGAATGGAGGGAGGCGGACTCTCTGGGTTCTGCCGGTGAGGAAGGAGGTGATCCAGTCCAGGGCTTTGTCGCGGATCCCTGCGTTGTGGAGGCGTGTGCGTAGGGTGTGGACAGACGGTGTCGAAGGCGGCCGAGAGGCCCAGGAGGATGAGGGCCGCAGTTTCGCCATTGTCCAGCAGGGTCCTTATGTCGTCGGTGGCGGCAATGAGGGCGGTTTCAGTGCTGTGGTTGCTGCGGAATCCGGATTGGTATGAGTCCAGGGTGTTGTTCTCCTCAAGGAAGCGGGTCAGTTGCCTGTTGACAATCTTCTCGATGACTTTCGCCGGGAACGGGAGCAGGGAGATGGGCCGGAGGTTCTTGAGGTCCTTTGGGTCCGCCTTGGGTTTCTTGAGTAGGGCGTTGATCTCGGCATGTTTCCAGCTCTCCGGGAAGGTGGCGGTCTCAAAGGAGCTGTTGAGGATCTTCCGGAGTTGGGGTGCGATGATGGAGCTCGCTTTGTTGAAGATGTGGTGAGGGCAGGGGTCGGATGGTGAGCCGGAGCGGATGGTGTTCATGATTTTGATGGTGTCGTCGTCGTTGACGTGGTTCCAGGAGAGCAGGAGGCTGGTGTGGCTGGGGGGCGGTGAGTCTGGGGTGTCGGCGGCTGTCGGGGGGTCTGGGTGTTGAAGCTGTCATGGATGTCTGCGATCTTGTGGTGAAAGAAGGTGGCTAGGGAGTCGCAGAGGTCTTGCGACAGCTGGATGTCGTTAGAGCTGGGGTTGGAGAGTTCCTTCACGATGTTGAAGAGCTCTTTGCTTTTGTGCGCGTTGTTGTTGATGCGTTCCTTGAAGGAGGTCCTTTTGGTGGTTCGAATGAGTTGGTGGTGCTTGCGGCTGGCGTTCTTGAGGGCTGCGTGGTTGTCCGGTGTCTGTTTGTGGCGCCACTTCTTCTCGAGTCTTCGGCAGGTCTGCTTGGATGCCTGGAGGTCGGTGGTGAACCAGATGGCCCTTCTGTCGGTTCGTCTGTTTGAGGGTTTTTTGATCGGGCGTGAGTGTTGGCGCAGTCGTCAATCCATTGCCTGAGGTTGCGGGCGGCTGTGTCGGTGTCGGTGGGGTCGGTTGGTGGGTCTCGGGCGAGGGTGATGATTAGCTGGTCTTCGGTGACCTTGTTCCAACTGCGGTGGGGGATACGTTGCGGGTGGTTATGCGTGGTGTGTTTCTCAAAGGAGAAGTGGATGCAGCGGTGGTCGGTCCAGTGGAGTTCGGTGGTGTGGCTGAAGGTGACGTGGTTGCTGGCGGAAAAGATGGGGTTGAGCGTGTGTCCGGCGGAGTGGGTGGGTGTCGTGACAAGCTGTTTGAGTCTGAGGTTGGGGAGGTTGTCGAGCAGGGTGGTGGAGTTGCTGTCGTTGGCGTTCTCGAGGTGGAAGTTCAGGTCTCCGAGGAGGATGTAGTCTGTGGATGCAAGGGCGTGCGTGCTGACGACGTCGGTGATGGAGTCGCTGAACTGTGGCCGGGGTCCGGGGGGTCTGTAAATGAGGATTCCTCTGAGGGTGGTGTTGGGATCGATGTGGATCTGGAAGTGCAGGTGTTCCGCGGCGCTGAGGGTGTCTTCGGTGCTGGTCGAAATTCTGAGGGTATTCCTGTGGACGATGGCGATTCCTCCTCCCGGTCTGTTGGTGCGGTCCCTGCGGGTGATCTTGTAGCCGTCTGGGATGGCTATGGCAATGTCGGGCGCCGAGGAGGGGTTCATCCAGGTCTCCGTCAGGAAGGTGACGTCTGGGGAGGATGAGTCGAGTAGGTCCCAGAGTTCGATGGCGTGCTTGTGGACGGAGCAGGTGTTGAGTAGTATGCATCTGAGATGGTTGCGACCTTCCCTGGTGGGGGGGGTAGGACGTGCCGGTGTTCGGTGGCTGGTGAAGCTGCAGCTCCGGCAGGAGAAGGGTCCGTGGGTGAGCTTCGGGGTGGCCTGGAAGCAGGTGGATGATTGGCCGGTGTTGAGTTCATGGAGGATGTTGGCGTCGTAGCGGCGTCGAGCGTCATGGCGCTCACGGGGGCCAGGGGGTCTGGCGCTGGGCGCGGTCCAGGCACGGACGGGCGCAGACGGGCTTGCCTTAGGCGAGCCAGCGGCGCACCCGCTGCGCGCATCCGCTGCACATCCGCGCAGTGCCCGCCATTAAGAAGGGGAGGTGGGAGGGAGGAGCAGCTGGAAGGCGGGTGCGGAACGAATGGGCGAGCGAGGGGGGCGGGGCCGCAGGGGACGCAGCGGTGGGAAGGGGAAGTGGCTAAAGGCCAAAAATGCAACAGAGAGCCACAGAGAAAAATAAGGGCAGAAAAAGGCAGATTCAGTGGAGAAAACAGCAGACAAGTAGAAACGGGCAATATAGGGAAAAACAAGAGAGCAGGCACAGGAGGCTATGGAGTTAAATAAAAAAATTCCATGAGCTGTGTATGCACAAAGCTAAGCAATTACACATTTGCCTCCTTAGGGGGATTCAATATTGGATCATGAGTTGAAACCAATAAGCACATCACTCTCACCATGAGTACAACATTTCTGACAAATAAATAGAATGTGAGTGTGTAGGCAGCAACACCTATGTGAATACTGATACATAGACTATGCACAGGATAGACAAACTCAAACATTTGGATTGTAAGAGTACATATGTCATTGACATTCTACAGATGTGGATCACACTAATCCACCAGTGTCACCTACAGAGTGTCAGGTATAAGTCAATGTCAGTGGACATGTCAGTAGAAATTAACAAAACATGGCCATTTCTGCACATAGGTGAAGCTGATCACCAATACACATCTTGTGAAAGTTGCATTGTTCATGCCAAACGTAGGCTACCATCATGGATAAAGGAGGGAAATCATTCCTCTTAAACTGTTTTTGGTCCAGTCATTGACGTAATGGGTACTCTTTGAGGTGCAGTGGACATTCACATAATTGACTGTGTTATTTCTATACCCACAAGGCGAGCTGGGAATACCTCCATGACCAATGAAGATGACAGCCAGGCTCAGACTCCAAGCCAGAATGAGCTCACCAGCGTTGAGGACTTTCCTGTACCCTCGCATGAGGAGGAGCAACTAGGTCCATCAGGTTTGGGTCTGCAGAGAGCACCAGCATGTACAGCAGGGTCCACAGCATCAATTCCCGCCTTAGCTAGCAACACTCAGCTGACCCCTACCCTGACAGACACAGCAGCCACAGGAAACAACACCTGCACCGCAACACTGAACACTCAGGAGTTGACAGGCAACAACACAGTCAATGAGGATTGAGGTTCAGGTTTGACTGTGCCACTGCAAACCGTGCATGCCCGTAGGGGTAGGGGTGGTGGGAGGGGGATGTGGATCTATAACGTTAATCTGCTGGTGCTACTGATGCCCAACCAAACCTTTCCCGGGTACTCGATGCCTAGTAGGGGTACCAGGGAGCAATGGGTCAGGTTGAACAATACCTCCAGAACATTTATCTGCTGCAGGCTTCCCAAGACCAAAGACTAGAATGGTTTAACCAGCAAATGGACGAGGTCATAGGGGTGCTGAGGGATATCAGAACCAGCCTGTGCCAGTTAGCTTGTCAGCTAAGTACCCCTCCCTATGTGCCTACTCCATCTGTGCCAACAACATCTGCGCAAGCCACAGGGAGGGATGTTGAGCCAGGTGGAAATTCCCCAGTCATCCGCAGAAAGATAAGGGAGAGTCAGATGGCAATGCACCACCCCCAGCAAGTGGCTAGGCTCTTTTGGATTTCATCAGAAAACACTGTCAACTCCAATCATCACATTTTTGTTTTATGAGCACATCACTATTGTGTGTCATCACCTATGCACCGTGTATGTCAAAATAAACCACTTTACACATTAATACTAGCTCATGTTGTGACTTTAACTTCAAACTCAAAATGTTGTCACCCCGTTTTTATCACAATGATGAAAGTGTCACCAACATAGGTAATCCAGTACTTGTAAGTTGTAACTTAAGTGCCACTAAGTTAATGAACGTTTTCACAACAAGATAGATATACACAATTAGAGTATCAGACAAACTGGAGTCCACGGTACATATTCACAGGAAGTCAATTGAATACACAATCATCACTAGTTGCCAGACCAATCAACAATCATTGTTAGTCAACTATTTCATCATGTTCAAATTTAGATTATGACTTGTTTGGGTGTGTGATAACAGACAATGCACACCTCAATGTGGAATCCATTTTTTATTGTCCAGATACAATCTGTTACCTTGCCACAAACTAAATTAATATCACACAGTAGTGCAAAGCACAAATAACAAAAATACTAGACTATTATGTCAGAAGGAAGTGCGTGCCAGGTATTTCAGCAATATTTCCACGTCCATGTTGGTGTCTGTCATAGCATCATATGTCTGGTGATGTCACAACTCAGTAAGTCCACTCTGTAGATGACATGGCAAAGTACACTGAAAAAAAATCATGAAAAACAGAGTTTAGCAATCATAAATAATGTCTCACAAGTCAGAGAAGTATGACTCTTCAGCAACAACAATGTCATTGTTAACACTAGATAGGCTTCACTGAAACACCTTACATGTAAAATTAAACATTTCCAAAACAAGTCTCCCACAAACTTCAGGACACTTATCCTACACTCTTAAGCATACATACACATTGCAACAAGCAATGGTGGTTAGTAACCTTCTCTCATTTCATACTTACATTCATGTGAAAAAGTTGTTGAAAAGCTGTTGTCTCAAGTACACTCCATCATCATCACCACTGTCATCATTGCCCAGTCCTGGATCCTCCATCAGTGGCACCTTCTGGTCTCCTTCATCCTCAATTAGGGGTATGTTCTTATGAATTGCTACATTGTGTAGCATGCAGCAAGCCACGATTATCTGGCACACCTTTCCTGGGGCATATTGTAGAGCTCCTCCCGTCTTATCCAGACACCGGAATCTTGACTTCAGGAGCCAAAAGTCCGCTCCACTTTCCACCTGGTCCAGCCATGGGCCTCATGAAAGCATACTTCTGATGGGGTGACTGGGTTGCGCAGTGATGTCAGTTACCATGGCTGGTTGTGGTATCCAGAGTCTCCTACATTGAAGATAGAAAAGTGTTAAGTTGTCAAACAACATATTCCTATCTGACATACAAACAACACACACTACAACATTTATATACAACATCACCTACCAACAAGCCAGGCCCGTTCAGGTGTCAGTTGACTCATCAAATGTGGGATAATGCTGTTACACAGGATATATACGTCATGTGCAGACCCCGGAAATCTGGCACAGATGTGTGAAATGTACATGTCAGGCAAACACACCACCTGGACATTGATGGAGTGGCAGTGTTTCCTGTTGCGATACACCTGTTCATTAGCATGTGGTGGTATCAAAGCAACATGAGTTCCATCAATTGCTCCAATTACATGGGGTATTCATCCAAAAGCATAAAAATCATCCTAGATCGCAGCAAATTCTCCAGGTTTCGGAAATGTGATATAGTGGTCCATCTATCGGGTCAATGCCTGCAACACATCATGAAGAACATTACTAAACATAGGCTAGGACATTCCACCCGATGTTGCCACTGTGTATTGGAATGGTCCTGTGGCAAAGAAATGCAGTCCTGCCATCACATTCACCTTAGGGGTTAGTGCTGTTGGATAGGTGCGCTGAGGCCGCAATTAAGGTGCCACCTGCTGGCACAAATCATTGATTGATGCCCTTGTAAGATGATATTTTTTGATCATATCTCTCTCTTCCATTTTTTGGAGGTCTGTAAAGGGCCTGTACACAGGAGGCTGTCTTCTGGCTCCTCCGTGATACCTATGTGTAGAGTGTATACACAGTTGGTGTCAGTTCAAAATGTACCAAGCAATATGCACTTAGAACAGCAAAGAGCAATTAACCATGCATAACACTCCATGTCAGTGAAAAACTCATTTCACTGATCAATATTATCATTAGATACATATCAGAGCATACATGTCATTACTAAGCATGTATAAAATGTTTGGTGACACAGCAATGATAGTGCAGTAGTGTAATTTTCACTAGTGTCTGTTGTTGTTAATGCAAAATCAAGCTGGACATACTCCAAAACTCGCAAGCCAAGAAGCCTAGACTTATCTTTGTGATATCAGTTATATAGTTCTTCTGTACACACAATAGGATCATATAATGCATGACATCTGGGACACCACATACATCTAGTATTCTAGTATATGCACACTAATGTCACATGGTGGACACAGTCATGTTGTCATGTCTGCATTCCACAAACAATGACATACACAAACCATTTACAATGCAGAAGTGTCATAAAATGCTGTTGTACACTTAGGTGTAGCACACAATGATGTCTTATAAACTCACATACCAGACCAAAGCGTATGTAGGCTGTTTTATTTTAGAGTGTAGTCATTCCTCTGGGAATGTAGTATCCAGGACTTCAAACACACCCCCCTTTTTACCTCCACATCACACAGATCGCACACTGGGTCACACTGTCTTGTAATGCAGTGACTAGGTGCAATTTGTACTTGAAATGCACCTGAGATGCATATTGACTGCTATAAACCCTAAGTACCAAAATGGCGTAGGCGTTTTCCTGTTGGTATTAGCCTCCCAATCAGTGTGGCATGTGCCTCTCAAGGTTAGGCCATCATGGGAGTGTGAGCGTTTCAGTAAGATGCTCCTTTCACCAGAAATATGCTGCATCCAGGCATGGAATATCATAAGCTCACAACATTGACAAAAGTGTTTGCACCGCAGACCGATTTTTTTAAAGGTCTCTGTAGGCAGTTCAGAACCGATTCGAACACAGCCATAGGCTGTTAGTTGTTATGGTGACAGTGCGGATCTCAGGTTTGTGTCTGCCTCGCATGTAAACCGACGCGGTAAACTCCCATTAGTCATGTATCAAAGTTACTCGCGGACCGCAGATATTTTTTGAACCGCGTGGTAGGCGTGGTGTCAGTAAGCAATGGAATGTATTGGACGGGTTTGGCAATTGTGACCAATGGGGACCTATCATTTTGGCCGCCTGGACTGAAGACCGCCTATGCAGTCTAGATATAAGCCTGGCGGTTTCTGAGAGAGTTTACTTGCCTGTACTAACTGTATTATTTTAGGATCTCTCTGCTGCAGTCCACATCCCCTGGGAGCTACAATGTCTCGCAGTACAGGGCGCAGGGCCCCGGTCTTCACAGCTGAGGAACTCAAGGTGCTGGTGGACACGGTCCTTTCCCTGTATAGGCAGCTCTATGGCCCACCAGAGGAGCAGGTGAGTGATGATCAGACAGCATTGTTAGTTTACATGTACAATAACCATGCACTTCTGGTATCAGTAATCATAAACAGCCATTTAAACCTGTTTTAAAACCTTGCAAAGTGTGTATGTAACTGTTCTGGCCAAGTACACTGTTGTAGATGTGTATGTACTGGTGATAACATTATATCACTGTTCTCATGTAATAATAATAATAATAATCTTTATTCGGCATATAAAAATATGGCCAAAAAAGAGACATCTTAAGCTGCATAACAATATAAACAATGTTCATAAAAACAGTCAAGAAGGCATTAAAAACAGCACAAGAACCATACAATGTTATTGTCCCTCTTGGTCTCATAAATTCATGATACAGCCAACAACCTTTGCTTCAGTTAAAAAAGAGAGCTATAAAGAATAAAATCCTCAATTGGCAATTAAAAAACTTGACCTGGGCCTACAAAAAAAGAAGTACCCCACAATTCCAACTCTTATGGCCACCACACACAATACAAAGATTAACAGGGGCTCTTATGGCCTTTAGGCACCCCTGGTGGTTCTTAACTTTAAAGAAGATCTTAAAAAGTTAGAGACACAAAAGAGTGTAAAAACATCTGATGACAATTGTATAAACAGCAGTGCAACGCAGGCCTGTTTAAATCTCAATTTCCTTAGAAGCCCCTTGAGAAACACTGTTCTTGGGTGTGAGTAGTGCGGACAGAGAAGGACAATGTGTAAGGTATCCTGTGGAGACCTATTGTCGCAGCCACAGGGACCTCTTTGTTCTATGTGTGCCGTAAAGCCTATGGGTACAGCCAATAGGTGAGGAAATAGATTCAGCCTAAAACGTGTAATTAGAAATCTGTCGTGTGCACTGGTTATAAGGGATAAATAAGGTTCCATGCCCTGCGTTCACATTACTAAAATATGTTCTCTAGCTGTGGGTTTTTTCAGCTCCCTTTCCTCCCGTTGTGAGTTGACATATTTGAAAAACAGATAACTTTGATAAGCGCTTTTTCCTGTGATCCCACCTTATCAAGATTAGTGAACAGATCTGTTCATCCTAGTGTAGTGAGGGTGTCCTTTACATATTTCAGCCAAGGGATTTTCAACGCGTGATCCAGAGAGAGAGACAGTCCTGGATTACCAGCCTATTAAAGCCTGCCTCCTCATTGGACCAGATCTTCACCCAACACAGTAGGGGTTTCACAGCCACCATATCAGAGATGTACTTGGACCCCAATTCCTCATGGACAATGTACGCAGGGGTGCTATGAGGGACTTTCAGTAAGCGCCTAAAATAACTGTTTTCTTCAGTTTGTAATTTATAAGTCACCTTAAATCCCCACACCTCGCTACCATATAAAATTTTGGAACTGCAGATGGAATTATATAACTTTAAAATCGTCCCAGGTGACCAGTAGCCTAATCTATGAGCAAAGTTTGCAATTGCTCCGGTGGACCTTGCCAAACCAAGGCACTTCTCCTCTAATAGATGTTTAAAACTCAGTTTTTCATAAAATAAAATACCTAGATATGAGAAGGCCGGTACTTTCCCTAGAGTATGTGTGTCTACTGTGTAAATGTTATACTTCCTGCACTTCTTCCCCATTTCCATTATATATGATTTTGTTAAGTTGGGGGACAAGTCCATCTTATTAATAAATGCCACAAACCCATCTATTAAAAGCTACAGGCACTTTGGCGTAAGTGCAAGGAGTACTGCGTTGTCCGCAGAAAGCAGAACGGGGACCGATCTTGAGCCTATCCTCGGGGTGTCCGCTTGTAATGCAGTCAGGGCAGAATCAAGGCCATTAATATATAATGTAAACAGAAACGGCGCTAAAATACAACCCTGTCTAACCCCACTAGAACAGTTAAAATGATCCGTGATCTTCCCCTCATGTGTGTATCTAACTGCAGCAGTAGTGTTCGAGTGTAGGACCATTAGGATGTTAGTTATTGCCGGGTCCACCCCAAGCTCTCCCATAAGATTCCAGAGTTTGCAGCGATTTACTCGGTCGAAAGCCGCAGTGAGGTCCATGAAGGCTAGAAACAACGACCCTGGTTTAGCTATTGTATACTTAGCAGTGACAAGATAGAGGTTGAGGCATTGATCTGCTGTGGATTTGCCGGGACGGAACCCATATTGCACATCCGTTATTATTTGGTTGACATCTGCCCAATCCGCCAACCTATTTAGTACCACCAGACCCAGAACCTTCACTGTCACGTCGATAAGGGATATCGGGCGATAGCAATGTGGGCTATCCCTATCCCCCTTCTTAAATATCGGGACAATGGTGGCAGTAGACCATGATGATGGCATTACTATCGCTACTGCCGCATTTAGAACCCTCACTAGGAGAGGTGCCCATACCTCTGTGTTACTTCAGAAGAGGTATGGCGGGATACCATCTGGTCCCGGGGCCTTGTTCCGCGATAGACCCTCAATGCCTAATCTCACCTCATCCAAAGTAAAGGTAATGGGATCCGTTCTCTGCACAGGAGTCAGTACATGTAATTCCTCCTCTCTGTGGGGGTGATTATACAATCCCTCGAAGTGAGCCTGCCATTGCGCTGGTAAGATGTTGTGGCTTAGGCCTGGGTTGTTCGAGTCTTTAAAACATGGGTTGTTAATAACCCTCCAGAAATGGGTTGAATCCTTTAACTCAGAGGCCTCTGTTAGCTCCTCCCAAGCCTTCTGTTGCAATTGGCGCTTCCGCCCCCTAACTTTTTGCTTATACATTTTACGACTGTCCGCCACCCGACCCCTGTCTCTCGGTGACTGTTTAAGAGCCGTCTTTAGAGCTCTAGGGGCCTGGGAACATTGTCCATCAAACCATCTTGGGGCGTCCGTGCTGGGGGAGTGCGCCGGCCCTGTTACTAAACCATCCACTAATTGTGCGATAGCAGTGAATGCCTGAACTAATTCAACCCCCTGTGCTTCTGGATTTAGACATTTCAGGATCTCCTGCTTGCCTGTATTAAATAGGGACTTATTAAAGGCAACAGTATCAACCAGCGCCCAACGTAACCGCCTGCCTTGGTCAGTTGCGGTGATCGTTCACCCAATTAATCTATGAGATACTGGAGGATGCTGAGGGGCAACCAGTGACACGGTCACCGGGTTATGATCGCTAAATATACTGTGATTAATGTTAAAAAAGGTTCTAAACCTCGTCAATGTCAGGGATACAAATATAGAATCAATAAATGACGAACAGCCTCTGCCTTTGTAGGTCGGGGGCACAGCTGTATCAGGGTGAGTAGCAATCAGGTCCAATGTATTGGTTAGACCAAAGGTGTTTAGAAGGACACTCAACTCCCGCCCTTCCTGAGTGTGTTCCATATGTGGTCCCTCTCTTAATGTACAGGTCAACCAGTCATGATGAGTCACCCTCAAGTTAGGGCATAGGTGGCAATTAAAGTCTCCAGCTAGGATTAGTTGCGACTGTGACAGACCTTCACCCTGTAATTTCTCCAGGCGTCTACTTAGTTCATCGAGGCTGGCAGATCCCTGTGAGTGTGGCTTTGCATTATAGAAGTTAATTAGAACTAACCGGTAAGTGCTGCTTAGGAGTGTCAGTCTTTGTGCGACATCCGAGTCCCACCTCCCATGAATCCTGAGGTCTATAAACAGGATTAGGCCTCCCCTTGCTCTCCCTGCATTGGACCTTAATGCTGGGCAAAAAAAAGTTTTGTAGCCTTCTAAGAAGAAGTAATTAGCTAGCTCCCACGTTTTCTGGATGCATATTATATGGAAATTTCTAATGTAATGGAGCCACTGCCCATCCAAAAACGTACTGGCTAAGCCTGCCACATTCCACAAAACTATTTTTAAGTCGCCCACAATACGCCCCTCCTGAGAGCAGGAAGGGGCGATAGTAGCCCTATCTGCGCTGACCCATCCCCTCTCACTTTGATCCCTTCACTCATGAGAGATTTCTGATGTTACCCCATGGTTGATCTCCGCCATCACACATGGTTCATCAGAGGGTTCAACCCGGTTCTCAGTGAATCTACCCTTGCTTTCCCCTTCTTGTAGTCAATCTATATCATTCAGATCCCTCAACGGTGCAAATGCATTTCTTAATGTCAGAGGGCCCCCACCCCGAGTAGAGCCCTCTTCATGCACAACAAAACGTTGGGAAGATTTATGATTAGATAGAGGCCTGTAAAAAAATCAGTGGTAATGGTTTAATCCCAGATTCTGCTAGAAATGATTGCGAAGAGGGGAGTAGGATCTTGTGGACCAGTTCAGGGTACCTAAGCGTGACGATCACACTATCTCCAGGGAATTTTTTCTTGAAACTACCAATCCATGCTACCCTCCTAGCCATCAGGATGTGCCTATGCTCAGAAATGTTAAATCCAAAGTGTTTACATAGCCAGTGGGTTACTTTATTAATCAACTGGACAGTAGACTCCTCCTGTGCACTGTCTAGTCCTGGAACCCCCACCAGGACCACTGTATAAGTGCAGCTTGCTGGTGAGAGGTCTATGACTGGCAGATTTTGAGTATTAGGGTCAAACTGGGTAACCCCACTGACTGACCGACAAAGCAGTTGGTGTCCCACAGGGATACCCCTTTCATTAGGCTCACTGTTAAGGGAAGCCAACCTACCAGGCCTAGTTGACTCCGAGGTCGTGGCCTGTGTCCCAAACCCTGTTATACACGTAGTTGCTAGAGGGATCTGGGTGTCGGTGTGTGTTGCTACAGGGGAAGTTACCGGGGGAATTACTTGATGGGCATCCTTGTTCTTGGAGGCTACGCTCTGCGCGGATTGGTTAAGAGGAGGCAATACTTTATCAATTTTAGCGAGCGTAGCCCTTGTGTCAGCGAGAACTTTCGAGAATTTGTTTAAAAAGTCATTCAATAGACCAGACACTGTTTCCACAACTGTTTTGTTTCAAAGGCCCCCACAAGTTTTCAAAATCCTTGGCGAACATAGTATCTGAGCCTGTGGTGCCTCCTCCTGTCTGCTTGGGCATTATTTTCTTATTTACTTACCGTTGTTTCTTCGAGGAAGGAGGACCACTTAAATCCACGCAGTGAGTAGTGATTGACATGGCCCTACTTCGTGTGAACTGGCCCGCCGCGTTGTTATTTAGGCTGGTGCCCGGGTTAAAACCCCCTGCATCTTCCGCTTCCTCTTCTTGGCCTTGACCCAGGGCACCCTCTGCTGACTTTTCGACCACCTGGGCCACGCTCCCCTCCAGGAGCGGTGCAGTTGTTCCTGCCCTTTCCAGGGAGAGCTGCCTCTCTCTCTTGTCTATCTCTTTGGTGATTACCCCCACCGCTTTTACCAAAAATGAATCAATGGTTCCCTTGCTTAAGTCCTGTGGGGAACACGAGGGGGCACCTTTCCTCTTCCCCATGGTGTTCTTAATCAGTCAACCTGATAAACCCACCTCCACACTAAGGGCAGAAACCCTTCACAGAGGGGAAGGAGACGCAAGAAAATGTACTCACACGGGTTGCGCCTGTGATCACTGTCCTGCGGTCAACCGTCAGAGCCCCCGGGTCACTTCCTTGCCCTCCTAGCACCTTTCCGATGAACAACAAAGTCACGCCACTCCAGCCATTGATAAAAGTTACCGCCCCGCTAGCCTAGGGCAAAGAGGGTGAGCCCAGCCCAGCCTCTATCGGCCACGGACGGGCGCAGACGGGCCCACCCTTGGCCCAGGCAGGCCCGTGCGCATCCCGCGCTGTGGGGGCCGCGAAGTGCCTTTGTTCGCCTCCGGGCATGGAAAGATCAGTGTTGGCGCCTCCTGGCACTTGGGATTATGGGGATTGGAGTCCCCCTGAATGCGGCATGCGTCTGCTGGCGGCTCCTGCGCTGCAGGGGTCGCAAAGTGCCTTTGTGTGCCTCCGGGTGCGGAAAGATCAGCGTTGGCTCCTCCTGGCTCTTGGGATTATGGGGATTGGAGTCCCCCCGAATGTGGCGTGCGTCTGCTGGCGGCTCTGTTCTCATGTGAAAGAGTCCTCATTGACCACAGATGAAGTGCTAAGAATACCACTATGCTAACTTTAAGATTGTTTGGGGAAGCTGTTCATGACCTATGTGTACAAGTATTTGTATGTGTACATGTTGCATGTGAAGGGCCTGTCACCATGTCATCCTTACAGGTCAACTTGTGTCAGAAAGTCAACTTTTGGAAGACCATCGCCTGGAAGGTGCGCTCCGTTGGGGTCACACGTCGGTGCAGTGACCACTGCAGGAAACGGTGGCAGGACTTAAGAGGCTGGACCAAGAAGATCACAAGAGTCCAGCTGGGCCTGTCACCTCCAGGCAGGAGGGGTGGGCACTGCACCCTGACCCCCTCAATGCTACGCGTTCTGGCAGTGACCTATCCAGACCTAGATGGGCATTTGAGAGCCAGACAGCATCAAGGAGAGGGTGAGTATGTGCCTTGTTGCACAACATATTAACCCAGGCATGTGCAAGTATTTGAGCCTGGCTTTCCCTTTTTTAGGTTGTGGATGCACAGAACCACTGTTTAGTGTTAAAAGATGCATATGCCACAAAATTTGAAGATGCATGGTTATGTCCCTTTCATCTGGGACATGTGAGGCTAAAATAGTCAGGGTATTGCCAGTAGTGCATTCTATTGTAATATGAACGCATGAGAGCACCATGTGCAGGGAGATGACCTTCCGTCTTCTTTGTAATTGCTCAACATGGGCCAGCACATCAGCAAATGTTTGGCCTGTTCTCTGTGTGGCCACAACAATGATGTAAAGTAAATAGATGTTGGTTCACTTAACTGTGAAATGCCATGCTACACATCCAGGTAGCAGGTACAGTCTATGTTGAGGGCTTCATGAGTAGTGATTGTTCAGTGTGGCAATGGTAGGTCCCAGCACTGCTGCAAAGTGTACTCCAATGTATCCAATGGCCAAATGAAACTTTTGCCTACCCATGTCACATTTCGCACTGGCCATTCCCATGATTGAGTGTCAGATATCATCATATCTATTCCAAAGCTGGGTCCATGTTTCTAACTTTGTAAAAGTTACAACACATGTCATTGAGTGGCTACCAAAGTAGATCTTTGTTGGAAACAGGGTTTAAAGTAAAGGGATGATGAAAAACACATTTCCAAAGGTTAGTATGTGTATAAATGCTCTTCATTGGTCATACATTATGCTTTGAAAAACATGGTTCAGTTGCCTTACTGGTAGATTAAGAAAAGTCACATGACCATCGTTTTGAGGTACCTGAGATTTTGAGATGGAAAGCAACAGCATCTAAGCTATACATTATGTGCATGATGCAAGAAATAAGGGAAAAATATGCTGACTTGGCCTTTTTAAATATGGACATCTGCAGTATTGACACAATGTTAAGAAGTGTTGAATACACGTTTTCAAGTAAGATGTACAGGACTACTATTTTGTACAGACAATGCATCAAGCTCGCCTGGTGGTATAGTGATCCACATGAAGCTTAAGAAAGATGCAATCATTGTAATTGGCAGTGTGCTAAGCTGTGTTTACAGGCCAAAATGGTATAATGTTTCCAATCTGGAAAACAATCTGATTCATCTTTGTAACACTGTGTATAAATGACACAATACTTGGGGTCAAAGACCTTTCATCTTAGCTATGCCTATTTCCTATGTGTGTCCACAATAAGAGAAACCCATGTGACACTGCAAACAACTACATCTGCTACTGGACATGTGAGCAACTTCAATGTGATCTGTGTGATAATGCCTACACCAGCTTGACGTATAATAATCAAGATCTGTAACCTGTGACACTAGACCTGCTGTCCCAAGTTGATGATTCTGGATAGCAAATTGGATACCATATCTAAAATCTAGTGTGTGGCTCCTGTTCTCAATATGAGGTATACGGCCATCAGTAGTGAGAGACAATAAATCAGCTGGTACATAATTATGGTAAAGATATTGTGAATGAAGAAGTAGAAGTGCAGCACACAATGTTGCTGATATTATCATGTGAAAGGGCACACAGGTTTTCTTGTGTTCAAACATGTGGATATTTACGGAGCAGTATCAAGTATTTAACCAACAAGTTCTAATAATGTAGTTGTGTAATCTTAGAAGAGTTTTTGATTTATTTTACCTCTTGTTTACAGCATCAGACCCAGGCAGCAAAGGAGACAGTACCACAGATGTTGGGGAAGCAGCTAGCCAGAGTTGTTCCTGTGCTGCCAGTGAGCAAGAGGGAACCAGTGCCACGGAGGGTGACGGGAGCATCACTTAGGGCACGAACGACGTTACATCGGTCACATCAAACTCCAGCTCCACAGACGACTCCCAGGTGGTAGTGGATGCCCCTGGACCTGTATCTACTGAATTAGAGTCCACCACCACCGCTACCATCTCCAACCTCCCAGCTACTCCCCAGCCACATGTCCATGTCCGCTCCCCTAGAAGAGTAGGCATCTCCTTTGCAGCAGGCACCTCATCCCCTGCCTCTGTCTCCCCTGCTTCCCTGAGTATAGAGACCATTGGCCTCCTGAGGCAGATCTCTGTGGGGCAGATAGCAGTGCTGAATGTCCTTCAGGTACATACCAATCACCTTACACAGATGGTATCTTTCCTGGAGGGCATTCACTCTGACATGCCTTCCCTACAGAGATCTAATCAGGCTCTAGCCTCCACACTGATGGCAGCCTTAGCCCACATTCAGCTTTCCCACCCCCTCCTGCCTTTTCCCCATCCACAGTCCCCAGTTCCCTCCCTGACTAAAGTACACACAAACATAAACATGCATCCACATCAACATCCACATACAGCACACAAGCAAACAGACAGAAGGGCAAACACACACACTCACAAGACAGACATCACACTCACTATCACAGACATGCCAACAGACACAACACCCACTGCACCACATGTCACACTAACAGGAAAACAGGCAGGTAGCACACCATCACACCCAGACACAACAGTCACCACTCAGCATCCACAAACATGCTGCATACCTCACAACCCTCTGCCTCCACAGCCCCTACCCTTGCCTCTCCTTGTACCCACTCTGCCCAAAAACTCCACCTCATTGCCCTTGACCTCTTCCCAACCCAAACAGACCAACCCCCTCCCAAAACGCAGAAATAGACCCTGACACTCCCAGACACCAACCCAGCCCCCTACAAAAAATGTTCCCGGAAGAGGAAAGCACCCCGTTCCAAAAAGTCCCCACCCCCTCCTGAAACCCAAAGTTCCCCTTCCACATCCCACCCCAGTACCTCAACACCCAAAAAATCCAGAGACAAAAAAACAACAGCCCCCATTCCCTTCCAAACCCTTCAGCATTATAAGATTCCCAAAATCCGGAAGCCCAGCCTACCCCCCCTCCATCTAGCCCTCCCACTGATGTTGTCCCCCTCCATTTAGGCCTCCCCTGATGTTGTCCCACCCCCTCCTGATTCCAGCCCTCCCAAAGACCAACCCCGTCCTCACTAGTCTTGTCCTTTTGGTGCCTGGCCTCCCCCCGGATGCCCCTCCCAGGGGAGGTGTCCCTTTGCAGGACAAATGTAGGCAAGTGTTGATGAGCAAGAACTTTGTGGCCCACATGTGACACTCTTTTGGACTGGCCATTGGCCTTTTTCTTCTTGGACAGACCCATGTATGCTGAATAAAGCATGCTCTAATTTTCTTTTCGTATTCCTGTGTCCCGAAAATGGATTTATTGTTAACTGTCATTCATGTGTAAATTGTGATGTAAGTATACAATGATGTTAGTATGACATGGATTACACATGGTCCATGGAGTATGAGCACTCTGTTTTGATGTAGTATATATTTTTGTGCCTACATTGGCTGGGTGTCAATGTCAACATTACTTTTGTCTAGGAGTGTTACATAAAGTCACAAACCTTTGCATTTGAAATTAGACTTCCTCATAGCTTCTGCTTACAGATGACAACATAGTGCAAGTGTGGCAAAGTACAACAGTGTTGGAGAAACATGCTGTATATGTATGTAATGGAATAAAAGACAACTGTCTTATCAATACACCTGGATGCGTATGGACTCTGCCTACATGGTAGTGACTTTAGACACACGTATGTACACAGAGTAGTGGGACAATTGATGTATGTGACTTGATAGTGCTGGACCAATGTCTGTGCCTTCAATAGATCTGGCTAACTAGTTGCAATGACAACATTGCCACAGGTGGCTGCCACTTTATGTCAATACCCTTTAAAGGCAGTTGACCCATATTATACATGTCCTGTGCCTATGTTGAGTGTGAGGTAGGTATGATTCTCACAGTGTCCTGGCCCTGTAGCCTTCCCGGACTCCCCTTTATTTAGATATTCCTGTTAGGCAAGGTGTCTATGGTCTGTATCCTCCGGTGCATTAAAATTTTGATGTTAGTCATTACATCCTAATTTTTTTGTTACATCATGTGGATGGTGTGTGTGTGTCCATGACATGGCTCAGTAAGTTAAAATGTGTTTCGTCCTTGCAAATACACTATTGTTGTAGGTGTTAGTTGCATGTGCACCCAGTGTATGGTATATGAATTGTTGGCACACAATTTGAATGCTAGTGATGACATGGTGTGATTGTAAAGTTATACAGTACATAGCGTTGTAAGGTACCTATCATTCTGGGCTTATGCCACAGTTAGAGTATGAGAGTCTGTTAATTTCCCTAATCTGTGAACTAGACATAGGCCACATCATGTTTATGTGATGTTCCTTTAGAATCTGTGTTGGTGCACACATGGCCCTGCGTTTGCTCCTACACCCTGAAATATGATGCACTATACCAAAGAATGGTAAGCAGCAGGATAATGGATGTATGGCCTATCCAAGGGCAATGTTAGTTGTAATGTGTTGTTCAAGCATTTCAATGAGTGTTTGTGAGATAAGTGAAGTTGAGGTTATCTATATACCCAGAGAGGATGTGTGATATGCAAACTGTGACCGTGACCAAGACACAAGGCTTTTGACTTCTGGGTTGTGGTTTAGTGGATTAGTATTGTTTTTTTTTCTCATTATGACATGGTTTAGGTTGTTTCTCACAACATCATATTGGGTATTTTAGTTTGACATGGGTTTTGTTGTGGAGAGTCATAGGGATGTGCATCATGAGTATGTGGCTCCCTTTTTCACCCAAATGAGCAACTTGATTGTGCATTTCACATATAGGCACAAGTTCTAAATGTACTTTCAGTCATAGGATAATTCTGGGAATGGAAATTATACACCTAACATTGTACCTAAGATGCCTGACAGTTTGTGTTTGGCAAAGGCTGTGATAGTCATATTAGTTATGTGACACACATGTGACTTTGCTCCTTAGGGATTTGGAGTTGTCACTATACTGACAGGAGTGGATTGTGCTTGTTGTTTCCAAGATATTTCATCTACTTGTTCTGGGCCACTGGTGGGTGCTGCATGGGCTAAGTGTGTCAAACATTTAGCGGAACTCTATTCATTTCAAAGGGTAGTTTTTATGTACATTAAATTGACATGTTGGGAATGCTAGGATATGTCAAGTCCTATTAGTATATTAGGAGTGAACTACATTTATCTGTGCTTGGTCATCCAATGCTCCTTCTAGCCCCGTCATGTGATACAGCTGAAGGTATACCTTTTCTGCTTGACACTGCACAGCAACACTCTCCTTCTTGGCTCAGTTTATGCAAGCAGATGGAACCTCAGTCTTTGGTAACAGCAGTGGTGATATTGAGTTCTGGATGGATGCTGTGTGCCAGTCCAGGCTGGAGCTGGCCGTGGACAGCTGCCCAGGGCCTCAAAAATGCTAATGACTACAGGGCCCGACAACAGAGCACTGCCTTTAGGAGGCCATCAGTGTTACGAGCTGCAGCTGGTCAGCCCCCTCCCTTGGGTTTTTCAGCCATGGTGCAGCAATGTGATGCACATTTAACGCACAACACCCCTCACCTAGGTCCCTTAGGAATGGGCTGAAATGGCAAAACGTTAACACAAACAACCTTTCAGGATACAAACTGTAATGAATTTGTTTAATTTGAATTTCTTTTCCTGACAGACTTGCCTTGCTGTCACCCTTCACTCTGTCTAAACAATGCATCAGCATAATGACAGAAAATAGCCACAGCACTTGAGGGTGCTATAGATGAGACCGGCACCTGCCCCTGCCTGAATGTAAAGCAGGGGATCCTTTGGGACGCAAAAAACCCGAAAGTCTAACATCCATTATGCCATCATATCACAACAGGCACTGCTCACCAGGTATGACGGCAAAGGGAGAAGAGTGGAGAATGGATGAGAGTGGTGTTGTGTGTACACTTTTCCAATGACTAATCTTTTGTTTGTACAAGAAATAACTATACTAATTTACACACACATTTGGAGATGAGCATATGATAGCTGTGTATTAGTAATTTGTGTATTGAAAATAATAAATGAGGTTTGAGAAATGCTTGATGCTGGCAGTGATCAATCAGAGATGGACTTCGAGGGTTGTTAAGGCTAGTGGATTGCCCTGTGCGACATATGGTCAGCCTAGTGGACTGTGAGTCCACAGAAGTGTTGGTGGCCCATCTGCTGTGCAGGAGCTTCAGGGGCCTGTGTTCCACCCATGCACTAAATTGTCAGATAAGGGAAGAGGTGGATGTCGAACTGTGAAGCATGGCTGCACATGTTGGTGGAGAGGTAAATGTTTGAGGGGCTGAGCTAGCCAAACAAGGGTAGAGGTGAGAGAGAGTTGTGATAACATTTTGGGCATGAAGGAGAGACTCATACGTAATAGGGGCAGAACCAGTAAAAAATTAGATGAGAGTGAAAGGAAGGAGTTAAGGTCAAAGGCAGTGCTTGGATAGGATACGTAAAGTATCCTCATTATTACAATGGGGATTGGAGGAAATGCTGGTGTGTGGATATCAGAGTGTAGGACCTTGAAAAACTGGTCAAAGCCTGGGCGAGGTATGCTAGGAATAGGTAGATATGAAAGAGGTAGAACCAGCTAGACAAGGTTAGAGGCTAGCAAGAGATAAGAGCTGAAGTATGTAGCACTACTGTGAAAGGTGGCTGTAATAGAGACAAATTAATTGAGAATGGTAGTTGTTAATATGCAAAATGATTAGAGGTAGGGAGCATGGAACTGAGATGTGGCTGTAAGAGAGCCACAGTGAGACAAGGTAACAATTTGTTGAGGAACAAAGTGGATAGGTGGATGTCAAGTGGATACACCTGCTGTGTAAGTTAGGATGCTGGATGGAGAGATGCGAGGGGTTGGCCAGTAGATGGATGGTGTGTTTAAATATCTGGATGCTCTAGTTTGTCAAATTAATCTTAGCATGCCTTAAGCAGAGTAGACTGAGTGAATGTTGAGAGACTAGTGAATAAGGCCAGATTCTGTGAGCAATGTAAGGGTCAGGGTGAGAGATGTGGTGAGGTGTTAATAGTGAATGTAAGAGGTGGATATAATGGTGCACCTTGGCAAAAATGAGTGTACTGAAGCCGGTGAAAAGGGGAGAGATGGGATGAGAGGGGCACATTACACATCATACAGTTATCGGCTGCTGAGGAGGTAAAAAGTACAGTACATTGTGAGGAAAGCATGAAGGGGAGAAGTGTTGTGTACATAGAGGTGAAGAGTAGTGCAGGGAATGTAGGTGTGGATGTAAGAGGGGTAGCACCAGAATGAGAAGGTGAGAGTCTGGGTGGAATAGTAAGAGTTCAAGGGTAGAGCATAGAGGCAAGAGATGGATTTAAGAGTGGCAGTACTAGAGAGTGATTGTAAGGAGCTTGTGGATGAAGGAGAGGTTGAGAGATGAGCATGTAGTTTGAGGTGGATGGGAGAGGGGTCAAACTAGCAAAAGTAGGGAATAGACAGGCCAAGAGGTAATGTGGAAAGGTACACATAGAGAGGATAGGTAGAAATAAGTATGCCAAATCTGTTGCCAGATGAACGTAAGAGATGAAGCTAGGGTTCACTGTTGCTTGCGGTCTGCCACTGATTGTTCAGTTCAGATTGTAGAAATGGACGCTAGGAGACCACGAACATAGGCAATACCTATTAGCATCACAGGGCACGTTCTCCCCACCCTGCAAGCCTTGGCAGAGTTGGTTGTGGGTAGGGGTGGGCGGAATTTGCGTAGTCGTGCTACGCAAAGTTCCGCAAAACGGTAAAACATCTCCGCAAGCACGCAAAAGTTCAGCGAACACGCGGAATTGCTTGTTCCGCCCGTTTGCGATGCTTTTTTCCTGTTCGCAAACGCTGTTTGCGTGCTCGGGGGGAAATATCTTGCAAACACGCACTTTGAAAGCGCGAACAAGCAAAAAATTCCACGAAGCCGCGGGTCGCGGAATTTTTGGCAATTCCACGTTCTCCGCGGAATGCAAAATTACCCAAATTACCCAAATTCCGCGAGCGGAACGGAATTTACCGCCCAGGCCTAGTTGTGGGCATAATTGCTAAGTGTCCCTTAGTTGGTGGATTTTGTCACTGATTGGGAAGTCTTCCCCTTGGATACTGCCCTGGGATGGAGGTATTGAGGGTTCATGTTTTCTTGCCGGATGCAGATCCATTGAGTAGCGGGCCATCGATTAGGGCATTTAGCCCCCCAATGAAAGACTTCAGTATGTGTGTTGCTGGCCTACCTTGGGGCAGACTACTCCTGAAACCCCTCCACACACTTCCCAGTACATAACACACACATGGGTACTATTGGCATTATGACTTTGAATGTCAGAGGTATGGGGACGACAAGGAAGAGACACGCATTATGACAATATATCAGGAGGCGCAGGGAACAAATAGCACTGTTGCAAGAGACCCACATGACATGGGGGCAGGAGACCCAATTCCAGAAGTGCTTGCAGAGTCATTCTTTTTGCACCATCTACTCTTGTTTTGCAAGGGGAGCCCTTGTGTGGGTCCATCGGGGAGTCCCATTTAGCCCATTAGATACTGCCATAGAGCCTGAAGAGCAATATGTCTTTTTAGAGGGGCTCCTTGATGGTTGCCAATATTATTGGGCAGTGTTTATTTGCCAAATGTGGCCCAACCACTTACTTCTGTGCCTATCCCTCATCCTCATGAGGTGGGCCCATATCCCTTGGGTTGTGGGTAGCAATTTCAATTGTGTCCAAGAGCCGTGGCTTGACCGTTCTCACTCCCCCCTGTCATCCTCTCTGGTGTTGGCAGAGGCAGGGTGCCTTACACAATGGGCTGCGCACTGGTCCGTCCACACTGTTGGTGGATACTACATTGGGAGGCCCAGGAGTACTCCTATTACTCTGCAGTACACAATCTACACATTCGGATTGATAATATTTGTTATCGCCAAGCACTACAGCCTGAGGTGCTAGATGCTGAATAGCTGGGGAGAACATTCTCATAACATAACCCTATGCACATACACATTGGATGTGGGGTGCCACGACTCTCTGTCCACACATGGTAACTGCAGCCTACGTTGTTCTTCGCCCATGCATTTTGTGAATTACTGAAGGGATCCATCTCAAATTATTTCAAAGACTACTGAGGCACAGACACTTCTAGGTAGATGTAGTGGGAAGCAGTGAAAACAGTACTAAGTGGCGGGTGCTTGAGGCTTTGGTGGGGGCTAGGGCCAATATCCACAGGGCTTTGAAGCAAACGGAGGCACCACTAGGTCAACAGGAGACTGCGTTCCAGTTGCAGCCTGGGATGTTACCCACACTGACAGATACTCAAACACACCACACCCATCTCATTGAGAAACTGAGTTGCATTGACTTTAAAACATGACAAGCTAAGATGCACTCGGAAGGAAATAAGTCAGGGCAACTTCTGGCCTGCCTCCTCCGCGGCATAACGCCAACACAGCACATGACGATGATTAGGGATCACCTGAACCAGATGCACACTAGTCAAGCAGCCATACATGAAACCTTCACATTGTATTGTCGTGGCCTATACAATTCCCCATAGTCTGAGTACCAGGTAAATATTTTCAACTTCCTAACTGGATTGAATCGGCCTGTACTTGATCCGGCAGCACGTGCGGTGATTAACACCCCGTTGGCTGGAACCGGAGATGCGCGGAGTGATTAAGAGCACTGCCACGTTAAAAACTCCAGGATTGTATGGCCTCCCGTACAAGCTCTACAAGGCCTATGAGCCTCTACTTGCCCCCAGGTTAGTGTAGCTCTATCAGGCCACCTTGAGTGAGTGGAGACAACCACAATCCATGCGAATGTCCTTGTTGGGATCACTGGTAAAACCCAACAGTGACCCTACGGTACTGACGTCCTACCATCCATTGTCCATGCTAGCTATGGATTATAAAATCCTTATTAAGGTAGTGGACCCCCGCCTGCTGGTACACATGCTGCATCTAGTGCATAGGGTCAAAAATGTTTTTATCCCTGATAGATCCACAACGCTTAATATTCGAAGGCTAAATAGGGTGCTGGAACTGGGCCGGGAGGAGGTGGCCCTACGTAGCCTGTATAGTGCTGGACTTAGTGAAGGCATTCCATACCATTGATTGGGAATACCTGTTTACCACTCTGTCAAAACTGGGCATTGTGGGACAGCTGCAACAAGACATATGTATTTTTCATACCGAGCTGACTGCCCAAGTCAGGTTATTAAAATAATTATCACCCTCTTTTACAGTGAGCAGGGGCACTTGTCAGGGCTGTCCCCTTTCCCCACTACTCTTTGCCATGACAATGGAGCTGCTGGCCCAGCAACTTTGTCATGGGTAGGACGCATGGGGAGTTCCACAAGGCGATGAGGTACATATAGCATCCATTGATGCCGACGGCATGCTGCTCTATATTCAGTATATCCACAGGGGAATTCCAGATATTTCTGACATACTAGCAGATTTCCAGAGTGTGACGATTTGGGTGTTAACTGGGCCAAGTCTTGTTTTTTTCCCTCTGTGTGGAGTATCCTTCACAAGAAGTTATGGTGGAGGAGCAGAGGGTGGTGTGGGAGCTTCAAGTGTTTTGGTACTTAGGGATCTGTAACTGTCATGATGCAAACAATCTCATTGTGGAAATCTGACCAGCGCCATTTCCAGATGGCTTTTTGGAGAACTTTCCCAATTACAGTCCAAGGATGTATATCACTTTCCAAGATGGTAATACTCCTCGTCTCTTGAATTTTTTCCATCACCTAGTGGTGGCTGTGTCTCGAGCTACCTCCAGGGAGTTGGACACCATGCTGGAAGGGTTCATCTGGAATAGGGGCAGGAGAAGTGTGGCTCTGCGGAGGCTGCAGCTGCCGGTGGGAAAGGGTGTCCTGGGTGTGCCGCTTTTAGAAAATGTTATGTGGCAGCACTGCTGCAATGACCGGCATGATGTTTGGCTGGGAGGCAGTTTTACAAAGTGGGCAGGTTACCACGTGCAGGGCACAGGAAATGGCGGGATCGATGTTGCTCCCTGGAGCACAGCTCCCCTGTGGAGCTGACAGGTTGGTGAAAGTGGCTTGTTGGAGCTATATTAAGAGCCTAAGGCTACTGATGGACATGATCCTTTACTCTCCGTCTGTTAGTCTGCACTTCCTACCACTGTTCCATACAAGCATTGTTAGGGAAGGACTGACGGCATGGAGAGACAAGGGATTGACCTCAGTGGGGGACCTATTCAGGGTCTGGGAGCTCATACCCTTTGGCCATTTGCAAGAAGATCATGACATTCTGGTGGGCCATTTCTTGGCACATGGCACACTAATAGCTGAGATGGGACGCCTGTGGAGGGTCACAGACACTGAACCTGAGCATCACCCACTAACCCATGCCCTGCGCATCATGGGTGCAGATCGGAAACTGGTGACCTCGTTTGTTAATGCCTTGGCGCACACCACGACTGACCCTCTGTCAACCGTTCGCCAGCTATGGGACACTGATATAGGATGAGCCCTCACGGCCAAGGAGCGGGAATGCACTATGCACTACCGATGTAAAGTATCTCATAATGCCAAACTCCAGTACATTCAATTCCACATCCAGCACAGGGCATGTCTCACCCCAGCTATCCTACCCCGAAGGTTTGTGTCCTCCCCTCTCTGCCTACGATGTCATGCACCTATTTAGGATTTGATATATAAGTTCTGGTCATGGCTGGGTGCAGCAAAACCATGGTCCAAAGTCACAGACCTACTTGACGCAGTGACAGGTTGGGTCAACCTTCTTCCATTGGAGGGGAAGCTGCTAGGGATATTCAGGCAGATGAGGGCTCAAACGGTATCCAATCGAATCATATATTTGGCAATGCTAATAGCACGCCAGGCTATTTCCAAGCATTGGAATGCCACTGCACTCCCAACACTGCAACACTTGTGCACAGCGACTCTTTAATGGGGTAGGGCTGAGGCAACTGCACTGCACAGGGAGGAAGCTGTGTGCCTCCACAGGATTGCAATTGCTAACATGTAGGACAACTTGTTACAGGACTTACAGGATACACAGGAAGAGCCACTGGATGGGTGAAGGACTTTGAAGGCCCAGGCTCACAGACACGTGGTCATTGACCTATCAGAGGTGGTCCAGACATGGCTAGATGAAGCTGCTGCTGTGTCATGTGAGACAGACTGGGTGCCTGACATCTCCTCCTTCGATCATGGGGGGTCTTAGAATCCACATATGCTAAAATGGCATATGTTAACAATGGCTGTTGTACTAGAGGTCACAGTCTCACCCCCCATGTTTGGACTGTGAGGTATCTGAGATGCTGACCGTCTAAATACCCAGGATCCCTCTATGATTGGCTATCTTGTTATGGTTATCGAGTTTTTGTAGTTGATCAATATTGAGCCACATGCTCCTGTTGTGGTATACTTGACTCAGTGATGAATGTTTGTTATGCATGGCCGACTGGATCTGCATTGTCTGCTTAATGAAAGATGATTTTCATTGAAACATTTATTTTCACAAAACAGGATCATGTGAGAGACTGGATTTGATGTTGAAATGTCTTGGAACTTGTGTGCAGCTACATACATTGACCCATATGCCACCAAACACTATTCCCTGTCTCTTTATTTTCTATGTGAGAAATTGTCTTAGTTTTGAGATATCTGTCTTCCTTTCCAAAGGTTTGAGATCATGAACCATCCTTTATGTGCCTGAAGAATCCAAGCCTGCTCAGTGTGGACCCCTATTTCTCTAGACCTTTATGAGAAATGTAGCTCCAAGTGGGACATTTTGAGACCATGTCCTGACTGGACAGGTAGTGATCATAGCTCATGCCCTGCTGGATGCCTCAGTAAACAGTGGTGTTGGAATATCCCAGGTCCACAACATAACATGTGTATTTGTAAAGCACACGTTCACCCCATCAACGGGGCATCTTGGCGCTGAATAACAGATGTTTATTGTTACCCAACTCAATGGTACTCATTTTATCGACCTCAAATGGATGAAAGGCTGAGTGGACCCGCCGGGATTTGAACCTGTGACCATGAGGTCGAACACAGGCCTCTGCAGTGGATGCATTAGTCCACTGAGCCACCAGACCCGACATGTAAACCTGGCCTGACAAAGCATACTGGGCCACAAGATAGTTGTGGCCCAATGTATTGGAGTAAGGTCTGCATGCAAGCGTGCATGATAGGGATTGTATGGAAGGGAGTCAGATGTCTGAGGCCTGCTTTTGAAATGGGCTGGATCCTTCAAAGTTTTTTTATTACTGGCACATACATCATCCCATGCTGGTTGTGACTCCCTATACTGACCTGGCTACCGGCTCTGCGGTGAGGCTGAGCTCATGAAGAGCAGAGGCTCTGGTTGATGCCTGCTCCGAAACTGATAAACTCATCAGGACACAGGATCTGAGACTGCGGGATTGGGCTGATGGGAGAGTGGCACGCCAGGCTAGACTATATTAGTCAGTTTTGTGTAATGATTCATGTATTAATCAGTCAACAATTAGTGCATCAGCTTAATAAAGTTGTAAGAATAAAAATGAGCTGGGCCTAGCTTTTCCATCCACTTGGGTGGATGTATTGTTTTTACACTTGACAGATCTGCCATATATTTTGACATCATTTTAATGTGGTTTTTAAATGTATCGTTGGCCAATTTACAGATATCCACACTAGATAAGGTGCTTCTTGCAAAGCTGGTTCAACAATGGCAGGGAATTTATGGTAACTTGGAGTCACTTCCTGTAAAGTGACTTCCTAACACATAACATCTTATGGAATTTGTGGTGGTTCATATATTCTGGTTCTGCCCAGAAAACTAATATTTCTAGTAGTGGCCCTAGTGCCAGTGCATATGTTTCTGTGGACATACTTTTGTGTGTCCATTTATGTCCTGTTCCCATGAATTGTTGCATTTTGCGCTGTGGTATACTCATCCATACATTTATGTATACATACATATATGTACCTATAGCCATTTCTGGCCAGACCTTAATTTTGTGTTTCTCCAAGTATTTCCAGGTCAGACTGTGGATACCTGGTAATGACATTCCCTCATTTACCATGCTCAACATGCTACACAGGACTTTAATCTCAATTGACATTCGCTTTGGTAGTTACGTTAATGTGTAGAGGTAAGTGTGTAACTTACCGGCGGCGACATCCGCCACGGTTCATATTCTCATATTCATCAATGATGTATAGCAGAGGGATGACATGCGTGATGGGCTCCATAGCTGCACAGCAGATGTCGTAGGAAGCATGTTGTGACGAAATTCAGACTTAAAAGATTCCCCTTCTGCCTGCTATGACGAGGTGGTTGACCTGCACAGATGGTGTGTCGGGAATACGTGTCGTAATAGGACGGGCAGTTCCAGAGCCGGAACTTGCTCCGATCGGCCCCATTTAACCTTTCCGAGAGCTTTGCGGACAGAATTTCCAGTCGGAGTCATAGGAACCGCGTCGGTTGGTAAGCAATGTCTTTTTGGGCATCATAATACTGTGGTCGGATCGACCTCCACCGACGATACATCGGTCGGTCCGACCGCCCCCGACAGGACCTCAGAGGCACTTCCGAACGACATCGTAATCGGCCCCATAGAGTTTGTGAAGAATACCTAGCGCCGTTTTATATTGGTAAGGTTTCATTTGAATTTAATTCCCCTAATGCTGGGTTTCCCATGCAAAAGGTATAATAGGGAAGATTTAATAACTTGCCCATGTGATGGAAGGTCAGAGGAGTCCGATCTTCATATATTATTTTTCTGTAGTTTTCACAAAACTCAAAAGGACGAGGTATATCCTTCTGCTCTTAAGAAAATATAAATTTAGACAGTGCTAACCAGACCTTAATTTTATTAAAAAACTGAGTGATCCACTGGTATGTGTTTTAGTTGCTTCTTTCTTAAGGTCTTCCATCAAATGTAGGAGAGCTTGTATAGACTGGGAGGCCTGAGGGGCGATGCAGCGTGATTTTATCAAAATTTGTTTATGGCACTTTGCACTTTGAAAGTATTCTTCTGTGGAGGTCCATTTCGGGTTATGTGTGGTTTGATGAAATATGACTTCGTTTATCGATGGCACAAGGCACTTTATAACATCTTCGATTATGTCACAAGCCTGGATGGTATTTTAATGGTATTTATCTGGTTTTACTTATGTATGAGAATTTTATACAAACTGTGTTAAAGTTTTTTTTTCAGTGTACTTTATATACTTTGGAAACATTGGGAAATGAAGAAATTTGATGATGATGATGAGTCCCTGAGTGGGTTCTGCTCATTTTCTTCCTTTTTTCTGCTCACTTCTTACCTTTATTTTCCCCTTCTCCGCTCATTGCCGACCTTTATTTTTCCTCTTTCTGCTCCTTTTGGACCTATATTTTGCCTCTTTCGGCTTGTTTCTGACATTTATTTTGCTTCTTTCTGCTTGTTTCTGACCTTCATCTTGCCTCTTTCTGCTCGTTTCTGAGGTTTAGTTTGCCTTTTTCTGCTAGTTTCTGAACTCTATTTTGTCTCTTTCTCCTCATTTCTGACCATTATTTGGCTTCTTTCTGCTCATTTCTGACCATTATTTTGCAGCTTTCTGATCTCTATTTTGCTCTTTCTGCTAGTTTGTGATCTCTATTTTGCTCTTTCTGCTAATTTCTTGCCTTTATTTTGCCTCTTGCTGCTCGTTTCTGACCTTTATTTTGCCTCTTTTTCCTCGTTTCTGATCTCTATTTTGCCTATTGCTTCTTGTTACCTACCCTGCCCCCTTTTCTATATTTTTAAGGTTTTATGTGGGACTCGCAAGATGACTTCCAACACTTCCTGGTTGCAGTGTTGGCAGCCAATCAGATTACAGCATGAGAATCCATAGAGAATCCACGTCCCTAGATATACAAATGTGGTTTTGGTTAATATCTCCAAAACTACTGAACGGATTTATACCAAACTAGCAAAAGGCACTGCTCTGGACCAATATCTACCTTCTTCCAAATTTCCGTCCAACGGTTTGGGCAGTAGACATGTCTAAAGCCCTTATGGGACTTAACATGGGGAAAACGTGTTTTGGGACTACCTCTTTTTCTCGCCCCGAAACTTTCAGGACAGCAGCTGAAGTGACTGGCAAATACATTTTGAAATTTTTTTTTTGATAACCAATTTTATTGATTTTATGAGGTAGTGAACAAGATTACGGCACCAGTTATGATTACAGGTTACAAGACAAGGCAAAGACAAAAACTCATCGCGTCTGTATAGAAAACTGACAAGCATGAAGAAGATATTGACATTCCAACCCCAGTCCTTGGTTGCGCAGTTAAAACAATTAGGGGCATATTTACAAGCCCCTTGCGCCACTTTTGCGCCGCGGTTGCGTCACGCATGTGACGCAGTGGCGACACAATCCATGCGCCGCGTTGCGCTATATTTACAACGTGACGCATCTAGGGAGATGCGTCACGTAGTAAACCCCTGCGCCACATGAAACCTGCGTCAGGTTTCATGTGGGCGTACCGGCGCAGGGGGCGTTCCGGCACAGGTACGCCTCGGAAAAGTGACGTAGTGAAATCTACAAGATTTCACGCAGTCACTTTTCTCGGCGCTGATGCGTCAAATCCTTACGCCTGCTTCAAGCAGGCGTAAGGATTGACGCACCATGTTGGAGATAGGGAAGGTTGGAACAGTGCTGGAGTTGCGTCGCGCTTGCGACACAACTTCAGCACTGCGCCAACCTTCCACCGGCTAGATGCGTCACGCATCTGCTTATCCTTGCGCCACGATGCGCCGCATTGTAAATGCGGCGCATCGGACGTGCGCAAGGGTAAACTTGCGTGGCGCATTTTCCCTGGCGCATCCCTGCTGATATGCAGGGATGCGCCAGGGAACGTAAATATGCCCCTTAGTCTTCCACCACCCCAACCCATTTACCCCACATTTGACAAAAAAGTTTCGGGCATCCCCTGGCCGCATACAGTGGTCGTTCTTGCGCAGCACACCAGTCCACTCCCCTGCACCAGCGCGCCATTGTAGGAGAAGCCGGGTTCAGCCAGTGGGCCGCTATGTCTCTTTTGGCCACCATCAGCGCTGTGTTTAGGAAGAGTTTCTCAGCCCTGGTACCAGCCAACCCCTCGGTGACGCCCAGGAACACGTTCGTTGGGTTAAGTGGAACCTCCCAGCCCAGGACCTCAGTGAGTTCCCCCGTCACTGACTCCCAATATCTTGCGATCGCGGGGCAAAGCCATACCATGTGATAAAAGTCCGCTTGTGGGCGTGAGCATCGGGGACAGGAAGCATTGTGCCGAAGCCCCGTGCGGTGGAGACGCAGCGGCGTGAGGTAAGCAGTGTGAAGGTAATATATTTGGACTAGCCGAAGCCTTGCAGAGACTGTAATTGTTTTGGAAGCCATCAATGTGTCTACCCAGTCAGCTTCCTCTAGGGACCCAAGCCAACCCTCCCACCTGTCCCGGAGTTGAGATAGTGAGTTGGGGGTGTTGTTTGTGAGGGAGCGATAGATACGGGAGATCCCTCCCTTCCCCAAATTGCCAGTCATAACCTGAGCTTCAGGGGGGCTATGCTCAGGTAAGGAGGTACCCTCTGAGATGTGGGAGTGAAGGGCGTGACGTAGCTGCAGGTAGCGGAAAAACTGGGAAGAGTGAAGAGAGTAACGAGCCTGCAAATCCTGAAAGGAGCGCATGTGAGTTCCACTCCAAACATCCCCCAATAAGGAAATTCCGATGAGATCCCAGGATCTGCATACTGAGAGGTTAGCAACCTCTCGGAGTCTGGGGCCGCACCACAAGGGAGTATACTGGGTCAGTTTATCCGACCAGCGTATTTGCCGCAAGGAGGCCCGCCAGGCTAGTAGCACACCGCGTGTGACCTCAGGGAGAGTTTGAGAAACGGTGTTGCCGTATAGCATCCCTTAAATGTTGGACAGGCCCAGGGTATGCAGCTCCAGATGATACGCCGGGTCAGACCAGCCACCATTAAACCAATCATGCACGGTGAGGAGCCGAGTCGCTAAATAATAAAGATACAGGCTCGTCATCCCAAGACCGCCGTCAAAGGGTGGGATACGGCATTGGACAAGGGCCAGCCTGGGCCTCCGCCCGCCCCACAAAAACCTAGTGGCCAAGCTGTCCATCTCCTGAAACCACGACCTGGAGAAGGAAAGGTGCGTATTCTGGGGCATGTACAGGAATCTGGGCAGAATCATCATTTTAAATAAGGCAATTCTGCCCAGAGGGTTCAGTGGCAGCGTTTGCCATTTGAGGAGGTCGGCGCGGACCCGTTTCACCAACGGGGTGACGTTGAGTGACCAGGTGAGGTCAGGGAGAAGGGCTACCCAGATCCCCAGGTACTTGAAGGATTGCCGCCGAAGAGGAATCGACCAGGACGGACTTGGCTGAGTTTAACCGAAGGCCAGAGGTGCGCTCAAAAAGATCCAAGGCCCGGAGGCATCGGGGTCCCGACCGAGCGGGGTCTGCTAAGAATAGCAGTCCATCGTCAGCATAGAGCGCAATTTTATCCTCTTCAAGGCCGGGCCATCTCCATCCCGTGAGAAACTGGTCAGAGCGGACAAGGCAAGCAAATGGCTCCATCACCAACGCAAAGAGGAGTGGCGAGAGGGGGCACCCTTGCCTCGTGCCCCTCCTGATAGGAAAGGGGCAGGACAGAGCTCCATTGACTAGAACCTGAGCCCGAGGCTGATAGTATAGCGTCTTGACCAGGTTGCGGAAGAGGATGCCAAAGCCCATTTCCTCCAGGACCGCCTCAAGGTATCGCCAATCCACCGAATCGAAAGCCTTCTCGAAGTCCACGAGAAGAAGAGATAGGTAGGGGGTCAGCTGGTGTTGATTCGCTAGAGCGAGGTGGAGGCGCCGGAGGCAGTGTCTGGTTCCCCTGAAGGGCATAAAACCGCATTGGTCAGGGTTGACCAGCATGGCCAGGTGTGGACGTATGCGGTTGGCCAAGACAGAGGCAAATATCTTAAGCTCCGAGTTAATGAGGGAGATGGGGCGGAAGTCAGAGCAACAGTTCGAGGGAGGCTGGGATTTAGGGATCACCACAACTGTGGCCAAGTCCGTCTCCGGACGGAATGAGCCGCGGTCGATTGCTTCCTGGTACATCTCCAGGAGATGAGGAACCACACAGAGACCGCTCTGTTGGAGGTGTCGGAAAATATCCGCGAATGTGTGGACACAGGCAAGGCAGCCATGTTAGTGCTCCTCGACTTGTCCGCAGCATTTGACACGGTCTCCCATGACATCTTGGTAGAGAGACTCCTCAGCCTCGGAATCCAGGGCCCCCCCTTATCGTGGATTAGATCTTTTTTAACTAACCGCTCTCAAATGGTTTTCCTGCAGCCTTTTGTTTCCAGCGAGAAGCCGCTCAACTGCGGCATCCCTCAGGGCTCGGCACTTAGCCCTTTACTCTTTAACGTTTACCTATCCCCCCTGGCTAAAGTAGTTGAATCTTTTGGAGTCCGAGTGATTTCCTACGCTGACGACACCCAACTTGTGTTCTCATTCAGAGATCACTCCAAAGCTACCTTCTCCAATTTCAGACGCTGCTTGCTTAACATCTCCTCCTGGATGGCCCTTAACACCCTCAAACTAAATTCGGATAAAACGGAGGTGATGTTCTTCAATCAACCCAGCCCCCCCCTCCTTCCCTCTGGTGGCCATCAGAACTATACCCCCCTCCGGAACCTGTGTCATCGGCCAGGAATCTAGGTGTCAGGTTCAATAGCAAACTTTCTTACAAAAATCAAATCGACCTAGTTTCTGCAGCCTGTTTCGGGAAACTCCACATGATCGGAAAAATTTTCCCCTTCCTCCCTCAGGATTCTCGCCGGACCGTTGTCCACGCACTCATCACTTCCCACCTAGACTACGCTAATAGTCTGTACGCAGGGGCTCCCACATACCTGATCAGACGTTTACAGACGGTCCAGAATGCGGCGGCTAGGCTGATATACAACATCCCTTATCGCCACTCAATCTCCCCCTACCTTAACAAGCTTCACTGGCTCCCAGTGGCCAAACGCATCCAATTTAAATCAATGGTTCTGGTCTTCAGATCACTACGGAATACAGGCCCGGCCTACCTGAGAGCCCGGCTCAAACTTGCCCAGTCTTGCCGCGCTCTTAGGTCCAACCACCTGTGCCTCCTCATATCCCCCCGCTTTCGTCGCGCCAGAATGGGCGGCAGAGCATTTGCGGTGATCGCCGCAAAAACCTGGAACAGCCTGCCTCTGCCATTGCGTTTGACCAAGTCAGAATCTATTTTCCGGCGAGACCTTAAGACTTGGCTCTTCTCCAGCGCCTAAATACCACTGAACTTACTCACCTCCTTCGCCTGTCCAAGCGCCGGGACACCCCCGTTGGGGGTAGCTGCGCGCTATACAAGCTCCTAAAATAAATAAATAAATAAATAAACCAGAGTGTCCCGGTAGGACGCATAAAACTCCTGGGGGAGTCCGTCCGGTCCGGGTGTCTTACCCGTAGCCATGCGTGATATGGCGTCATGAATCTCCTCAGGGGTGACCGGAAGATCAAGCGCCTCCGCCTCCGACTCGCTGAGGCGCGGGAGGGGGAACCGTTCACTCCGGAGGAGCTCCGGGAGCGAGAGACTAGGGGTCTGAGCCGAATAGAGAGTGGCGTAATAGGCGGTTAAGCATTGGGCCACCGCCGCCGGGGTACGATGGACCTCACCACTCGAGTCGATCACCTCAGGGATGATACGATTGGCCATAGGGTAGGTGGCCAAACGATGGAGGAGCTTCCCGTTTTTATCTCCCCATCCGTATACTCGGGCCACGGAAGACCTCCATAGCAGCTTGGCAGCCTCCAGGGAGGTCTGTCTAATCTCATCCCTCAGGAACGCAAGTCTTCTGTCTTGCGCTTCGGTTCTGTCCTCCAGGGGCAGAGTCTTGAGCTGGGTGGCCTGGGTCTCCAGGAGTGTGAGCCGAGCGTCATGGGCCGCACGGTTAAGTTTGAGTTGGCCTTTGGCAAAGCCCCGAATGGTGGCCTTTCCGGCCTCCCATAGGGTACAAAAAGAGGACACCGATCCTTGATTGTTGACAAAGTAGAGGCGAAGCTCGGCTCCCACCTGCTCTCTAAATTCCTTGTCCTGGAGGAACCAGGCATTGAGCCGCCAGATCGGGCGCAAGGATTCGGGAAGATTGCCTATCTGCAGCGCCACCGGGGAGTGATCCGATAGGCCTCTGGGGAGGATGGTGATATCCTGAATCGCCCGGCAGTCCTGGGCCGGTAGGAAGACATAGTCCAGTCGCGCATGGGTGTGGTGAGAGGCTGAAGTATGGGTGTAGTGTCGAGTCTCCAGGCATCCCCGAGACCTAAATTGGTTGCCCAGGTCGACAAGAGGCCCGACTGGGTAACCCTGGAGGTGGAAGGGGGTGTAGCAGTGTCAAGGCCAGGGTCCATAACAGCGTTGAAGTCCCCCCCAACGATGGTCATCCCCAAGGGCAAGGAAGCAACCAATGAGGTGAGCCGCGAGAGTGTAGAGTCCAGCAGGAAGGGGGGGGAGTAGACAGCAAGCAGATTGAGGGGACGGTCCCCAAGGGTCCCTTCCAGGAGGACAAAACAGCCCTGAGAGTCATGGGTCACCCTGCGCGCCACTAGTGGGAGGACGCGGCGCACCAGGATCGCCACCCCTCTTGATCCCCGGTTGAAGCCAAAGTGCCAGACCCCGCCATAGCCATATCGCGCCAGGAAGGGGCAGTGATTGCCTACCAGGTGGGTCTCCTGGAGCAGGAGTATGTCTACATTGTGACGTTGGGCATATCGCAAGACCGCTGCACGCTTGACCTTATCCAGCAGGCCATTAACATTCCAGGACATTATATGGAGCGGCATCGACCCGGCGTGATGATCAGTCATGGGGAACATGGGTGAGGGGCCGGACAGCCGGTAAGGGTGGCCAGTGTGGTTGGAATGCGGCCATGACATGAGGTAGTGGATGCAATACCCTAGTGTTGGGCGATGCGCGCTTGCCTTGTTGCTGAGAAGGAATACTGGTGCAGAGAACAATGAAAAGAAACAATACAAACCGGGGCATCCGCCCCACCCCCCCAACCCCCCCTCTCCCCCCTCCCCATACTTCAGGAACGGAAGCATCTGTCGCCCAAACAGTAGAAAACTAGGAGAGAACCAAACTAAAACGCTCGGGAACAGGGAATCGTGGAGGACCCCTCCTCATAGTAGGATGTTCATATCTGTGTCCATCGGGAGATGAAGTTAGTAACCAGGCAGAGTGCAGCCCCAGGGAAGGAAACAGTGATAATCAGAAGAGACAGGTGGACTCAAGCGGGGCCTGTAAGAAGTGTAGGGCTGCGGGAGAGGTCCGTGTCCAGTAGATCCAGCAGCGATGGGCGAGGCGGTCCCAGGATCGGAGCGGCCCGAAGAGCCAGACCGCCGCCCAGCAGGGGGGGCTCCGGCTAGCAGCTCGGGAGTCAGCTGCCGAGAGGGGCCCAACGGAGAGTCGGAGCGGGCGCACCTCTGGCCCCTGCGCCTGCTGGAGCGGTTGAGTTTCGGTCGGGGGGCAGGCATGTCTCGTCGGGCACCCCCAGCACTGTTTGCAGGAGGCGGGTTCGGGGCACTGAGTCTGAGGGGGCCTTCCTCTGTCGCCCATGTCCATGCCTCTCCAGGAGTGTCAAAGAAAAGGGTTCTGTCTTGAAACACCACTCGCAGACGGGCCGGGAAGAGGAGCCTGTATTGGATGTTAAGGGAGCGCAGCTTCTGTTTGACTTCCCCGAAGGAGTGGCGCTGGCCCTGGACCTCACGGGTGTAGTCAGGAAAGATCATGATCGTCTGACCCTCGTGTTTAAGGTGTTGCTGTTTGCTGGCCTCTGCCAATATAGAGTCTCGGTCTTTGAAGTTGAGGATCCGCATTATGATCGGCCTGGAGGGCGCTCCCGGTGGAGGTTTAGGAGCAAGTGAGTGGTGTGCCCGTTCAATCGCAAACCATGGAGAGAGGGAGCCCTCTGGCATCCATGAGCGCAGCCAGCGCTCCACGAAGTCCACCGCTCGACCCTGCTCCACGCCCTCCAAAAATCCGACCAGGCGAAGGTTGTTGCGACGGGACCTATTTTCGGCATCCTCCGCCCGCCGATGCAGCTCCTGGGTGTGAGATTGGAGGCGAGCCACCTGGGTCTTGAGCTGCTGAACGTCATCCTCTACGGTGGAGATGCGAGACTCAGTTTCTTTAATCCGGGCTGTGGCATTGCGGAGATCCTGCCGGAGAAGAGTCACATCAACCCGGACTTCTGCAATCTTACTCTCCACCGAAGATTGCGAGGCCTGGATAGCCTGGAGGATGGTGGACAGGTCCGCAGCAGCAGGGCCCTCCTTGTCTGTGGTCCCTCCAGTCGCTCCGGAGTCCGTAGTAGTGAACCGGTCAATTTTGGTTTGAGTGGCAAGAGTTTTTGATGCTTTATCCCTACCCATGACTGCCGCCCAGCAGGCAGAAGAGCAAGCCGGTCCCTGAGCGCTGAGGCGGGAAGAAGGAGAGAGGGAAGGAGGCGGTTGCGGCGGGAGGGGGAAGGATCCGGTCGCTCCACACCTCGCCACCCGACCGACGGCCGATGTCCTCCCCCAGCAGAACCACTCGCGTCTGTGGATGAAAGCCTCAATCGTGCAGGGTTGCGATGGAGGGCCAAGGCTGGCGTTAGAAAAAAGACTTCAGGGCCGGTGCGCACAAGGAACCAGAATGCAGCTCCAGGGTGTTGAGGCGGTGGGCGAGCCGGCGGTCAAGGGAGGGGATAGGTAAGAGAGCAGGAGGACCGCTCGCACCCCGCCACCCGATACTGTGGCCAAGACCTTACAGAGGGGTCCCAGTCGATGTCGGGGCCACGCCAGGAGATGGATCCCCTCTGCCGCCCGATCGACGGCCGAATCCCCCGCCACCCAGGGCCAAGGACAGGCGCCGCAGCAGGCCGGCTCCAGCAGACACCCCCACTCCTCACCTCCGCAGCAGTCCTTACCAACCCAAAGCCAGAGAGCGCCACACAACCAGGGCACAGGTCTGCACACAACAACCACAGGAGAGGGGGGGCGAGGCACCAGCCCCACGCCAAGGCCTCAAATGCACGCTGCCAGCATCACAATGACCGCAGGGGAGGGGGGGTGCGAGGCACCAGCCCCACGCCACTGTCCGAATTGGCAGCCGAGGTATCACCCCAAAGCCAGGGATCGCCACACAACCAGGGCGCAGGTCAGCACACAATGACCACAGGAGAGGGGGGGCGAGGCACCAGCCCCACGCCAAGGCCTCCAATGCACGCCGCCGGCATCACAATGACCACAGGGGAGGGGGGGGCGAGGCACCAGCCCCACACCGCTGTCCGAATTGGCAGCCGAGGCACCACCCCAAACCCAGGGATCGCCAGACAACCAAGGCGCAGGTCCGCACACTCCAGGTCCCAAATCAGCAGGGGGGCAGGGGGGAAGGGGGGGACAGGACTACCGTCACACTGTCCTCCCACCCTCCCTAGGATCCATTAGCAGACACGGAAGGCGCCCAACGGGACCCCCACCTCTCACCTTCCCAAGCAGGCCTTACAGCCAGAGCAGGCCGTGGTGTGCCGCCCGATCCTCACAGCAAGCTCCGCAGGGCCCCGACCTCCTCTCAAGCACCCGGCTCCGCCACACACTGCCGGCCGCCCGCGTGGTGTCACAGTAGGTAGGAAGGGTCAGCCGCCACTGCACACCGTCCGGCCGACATCCGAGGCCTCTCGCTCAGCACAGGTGACCAGGTGGGCCGGATTCCAGCCCCTCGGATCACCGGGAGGGTATTGGGCAGCACCACACTCCTTCCTCCTGCCGCCCGATAGACGGCCGATCTCCGTGGCAAAGTCCCGGGTCCAGCTCCCAGGCGTGGAGCTCCCTCAAGACCGTTCACAGCACTGTTTCACCAGGCGGCAGCCGCCGGCAGCTGAAGGAGCCGGTGCGGCGCTGAGGATCCGGGCGGCACCAGCAGCACCTCAGGGCCCCTCCTCTAAGGACAACAGTGGACATAGTGAGTCCCAGGGCTCGGGCATCAGAAGGAGCCGAGAGGACGCTCCGGGAGAGCCGCCATCTTAGGCTCGTCACAGAGCAGGCCCTCGCCACGGGGCCGCCCACGGCGTCCAGACACAGCCCACCTCGCCACCATGGAGAGCCCCAGAGTCCAGGACAACAGGGCAGCAGGATCACACGGTAAGAACTCCCAGGTGGCGACGGATAAGGAGCGGATGACGGAGGGGTCCGGAGCACTTATAAAGTGCGACCGCCATCTTGACGCTCCTGGCCACCACATTTGGAAAATTTTGTGAAGATTCTTTAAACGGCACCAAAGTTATAAGCAAAACAACAACAACAAAATTCCTATGGAAACTAGGTCCTAACTATAGCTACCTATTGGCATGTATTATTGGAGTAAATAAATAAAAGTGTTTGAAAGTAAGGATTCAAGTATATATATATATACGCAGTATAGGAGCAAGACTTCTGAGTGATCCAAAGCTGCAAAAACAGTGGGCGGAAATGGTGCGACATAGAGACCCTAGGATGACACATTACAGCCATTTTTCGGGTAGTCCTTATAGCTGTGCAAGTATAAAGAGAAACCAGGTTTCAATCTAAAAGGGGCGAGGGGCACTAAACACTCATGCACACTTGAACCAATTGTACGATCTGATATAAGTAGGGCCAGACGCCTGACGAGAGAAGATGGAACTTTTAACACTATACTCCTTACTTTTTGAGTAAAGAGTCTGGTCGATGGCTTGATTGCACTGGACTTAAGAACCAGCCCAACCTCAAACTCCCAGGTAAGATTTAAGTTGAATAGGCCCCTCAAGTATAACGAACTAAAGCAAACAGCCCCAATGAAGTCAACTATTCACCCTAGCCACGCCCAAATTGACCTAGTATCTGTTGACTGACTTGTAAGGCTGAGGGCCTTAACTATTTTAAATGAAAAATCACTGCATAACGTCCCATATTTTATACCTAGAAAATTCGATTTCAGAATCTTTTAACCAAGTGCACCAGGGCGGCGGTAGAGTGACTGACTGTCCTGCCGAAACTGAGCATATCCAGGCCATTTTATTGGCCAGTACATCTAATGAGTCGCAATCACCAATTAAATCTATAATTTCCTGTAATATAGCCGGGTTAAAGCCGAAAGTAATGCATCCTGAGTGGCAAGAATATATGGATCAGTTCGATTTTGTCTTACTCCAGGAATCTTGGCTACAAGAGACACCACACAATCTAGGCTACAGATCATTCAGTGTAAACGCAGAACCCTCAGTGTGGGGTAGGCCATCTGGGGGCCTGGTTATATGGATAAAAATCTCTTTAAATGCAATTATAGAGGTACTTGAAATCCCCTCACCATACATTGTTGATGTAAAGATAAAATTGCAAAATAGAGCTGAAATATATTTGCATAATGTTTATATTAGACCAAGGATTGCTAGTATAGAGTTGTGTGTGGTAGAATTATTAGATAACATCCTTGGTTCTATAAGCCCTGAAGCTGTGGTTATTATTGGTGGTGACCTAAACTGCAAATACGACCCAATAGTTGGGTTGGAATCTCTTTAGAGTAAGAGGATATGGCAAGAGGCATTTCCTCATTAGACGCAGGCACCTCTGTACCATGTACAGCAGCAGCTATGCAACTCTATCGTTTTGCATCTGAGCACGGGTTGCAAGCCAGCAATGGTAGGATGCCATCAGATAGTCCAAGTACATTTACATTCAGAAGAGGTGCTGCTAAAATGAAAATTGATTACATAATGGTTAGTGTTACAATATGGGGAAGTGTAATTGATTTTAAAGTAGACCAAAGAAAAGACAGCGATCATTTTCCAAGTTGTTTAGAGGTGTCAGGGACTCTTTTTGAGTCCTGGGCACAGGGTAAAGCTAGAAATTCGCTTCAGCCATCATTGGTAATAATCGTGGTCACTCACTGTGAATAAGCCAGAAATCTTGATAGAGATTTATAACTTATTTTCTAGTGCTCTAAATATGTGTGTAGACAGTCTACCTCATGACATCCCACAAATACACTGTTCTGTAGCAGAGAAAATTAAACTGTTTTTGACCAAGAACCTGCTGAACCATTCGACAAAATGCACTTCTAAGCACCCTCTCAGGAATCCTTGGCATTCTAAAGATTGTCTTGTGGCAAAGAAGCGGTTATTAGGGGCTCTGAAGATAAATAATATTGGGCCAGATGTATCAAAGAATAGTTTTTGTGATTCTCAAATAGCGATTTTTAGAGAATTGCTATTTGAGAATTCCAAAACTATTCTTTCCTTAGGTTGGAGCGCCATCTAGAGCAAGTCCAGTAGGGAAGGTGTTGGAATATTCCTTAGGTTGGAGCACCATCTAGAGCAAGTCCAGTAGGGAAGGTGTTGGAATATTCCTTAGGTTGGAGCGCCATCTAGAGCAAGTCCAGTAGGGAAGGTGTTGGAATATTCCTTAGGTTGGAACGCCATCTAGAGCAAGTCCAGTAGGGAAGGTGTTGGAATATTCCTTAGGTTGGAGCGCCATCTAGAGCAAGTCCAGTAGGGAAGGTGTTGGAATATTCCTTAGGTTGGAGCGCCATCTAGAGCAAGACCAGTAGGGAAGGTGTTGGAATATTCCTTATGTTGGAGTGCCATCTAGAGCAAGTCCAGTAGGGAAGGTGTTGGAATAGTAGCGCGCAATGCTTTCCAATGGGGCGACCAGATGGCCGGGCCGGCCTGGAAGTCCCGATGAGGGCTCGTCCGCCTCCCCGATCCCAGCCAGGGCTCCAAGAGGTCGGGCACGTCCGCGCCTAGGGTCCCCTCAGTCTCGCGGTGCGCACGGGTTACCAGAAAGAGGGGTAGCTTTCCTCCGGATTACTAGGGGCAGGGTATGCCGGAACCCCTCTCGGGCTGGCGGTTCTCAGCCGGGGACCAGATGGGCTAGGCCCGGACAACACCTCCCAACCGTCCGGGGCTACCTCCTCTGGCCCGCGGCGTGGCGATGGAGCCTGGGACATGCTCCATCGGTCCTGGGCAGTCCTCCCCCGGGCGTCTGGGCCCCGAGAGCTCCTGCGGGCCACCCCATGCCTGAGGCCCAGCCGGGGTCTCCGAGCCCCCGGGATGCAGAGCCCCCGAGCCGTGTATGGGCAGGCGGGAGACCTCTGGCGAAGGCTCGGGGCGGGCAGATTGGCCTCCTACGGGCCTGGCCATCAGGTCGCGCTTTTCTCCTCGGCCATCTGGTCGCGTGCAATGCTTTCCAATGGGGCGACCAGATGGCCGGGCTGCCCTGGAAGTCCCGATGAGGGCTCATTTGCCTCCCCGATCCCAGCCAGGGCTCCAGGAGGTCGGGCACGTCCGCACCTAGGGTCCCCTCAGTCTTGCGGTGCGCACGTGTTCCCAGAAAGAGGGGTAGCCTTCCTCCGGATTACTAGGGGCAGGGTATGCCGGGACACCCCTCCCGGGCTGGCAGTTCTCAGCCGGGGACCAGATGGGCTGGGCCCGGACAGCACCTCCCCAGCATCCGGGGCTCCCTCCTTTGGCCCGTGGCGTGGCAAAGTGCTCGGGACGAACTCCATCGGTCCTGGGCAGTCCTCCCCCGGGATTCCGGGCCCCGAGTGCTCCTGCGGGCCTCCCCGTGCCTGAGGCCCAGCCGGGGTCTCCGAGTCCCCGGGAAGCGGAGCCCCCGAGCCCTGCAAAGGGCAGGCGGGAGCCCTCCCGCGAAGGCTCGAGGTGGGCAGGTGGGCGTCCTTTCGGTCCGGGCCATCTGGTCGCACCTATCCCCTTGGCCATCTGGTCGCACGCAATGCTTTCCAATGGGGCGACCAGATGGCTGGGCTGCCCTGGAAGTCCCGATGGGGGCTCATTTGCCTCCCCGATCCCAGCCAGGGCTCCAGGAGGTCGTGCGCATCTGTGCCTAGGGTCCCCTCAGTCTCGCGGTGCGCACAGGTTCCCAGAAAGAGGGGTAGCCTTCCTCCGGATTACTAGGGGCAGGGTACGCCGGGACACCCCTCCCGTGCTGGCGGCTCCCAGCCGGGGACCAGATGGGCTGGGCCCGGACAACACCTCCCCACCGTCCGGGGCTCCCTTCTCCGGCCCGTGGCGTGGCAAAGTGCCCGGGACGGGCTCCATCGGTCCCCGGGCAGTCCTCCCCCAGGCGTCCGGGCCCGAGAGCTCCTGTGGGCCTCCCCGTGCCTGAGGCCCAGCCGGGG
>CAWUFW010015387.1:192500-195000 GCA_963921515.1 Calotriton arnoldi | reverse complement strand
CTCAAAGACTTGACAATCTACCACTTAACCCCACGCAAAAAATAGAAAATTTGTGTCAGTACTTGATCCCCAAACTGTCATTTAAATTGGAAATGACAGGAACAGAAGCTAAAACTTTAAATGTTTTGGATCAAATAATAAAAAAGTATGTCAAACATTTTCTACACCTTCCTGCATACACATGTGATGGTCTCCTATATTCGAAAAGTTCATTTGGGGGCCTCAGTATACCAAAACTATGTACAACAATTGGTCTAAACAAAGTCAATAGTTTATTGTATCTCAGGGCAGCTCCAGATCTGTACATAGCTCATTCATTCATGTATGCAGGAGAAGTAATCAATGAAAAAATTGATAACATCATCAAAACACACAAACTCAACATTTTAGACAGTAGGTTTCTCAGTTATGATTTGAATTTGTTAGCAACATATGATTGGAGAAAAGAAGAATTTGAGAAATGGGCAAATCTCCCTGTCCAAGGTGATGGTATAAAATACTTAGCTAGTAATCCAACATCAAATTTTTGGATCAGCAAGCATAACAAAATGAAAGAAAACCAATACATAGCTGCGCTGATGTTAAGAGCAAATGTCTTATATACTAGAGAAACCATCACTAGGGGAAGAAATCATACATTTGCTATATGTAGATACTGTAAAGATGTTTGCGAAACAATTTCACATATTTCAGGTGCATGTCCCAAAACCAAGGACATTAGGATACAAAGACATCATAAAATTCTGGAATTGCTCATTGACAGAGCAAAAAGGTGTGGTTGGATGGCATATAGGGAACCTCATGTTAAGAATAACCAAGGTGAACTACGAAAACCAGATGTAGTGTTTACCAAAAATGGTACAGCTGTAGTAATTGATGTTTCAATTCGTTATGAAAACTCACAGAATTCCCTTGAATTAGCGTTTGAGAGAAAAGTTAAATACTATCAGGATCTGTCACAGCAAATCAAAGATCTCACCAAATGTAACACTGTGAAATTTCATGGCTTTATTGTTGGATGTCGTGGTATTTGGCCTCAATGTAATGATGTTGCTCTTGGCTGATGTAGGTCTGCAAATGTCATTCCCATTCAAGAAAAATGTTTGCCTGACTACTTTAATGGACACTCTTAAAATGTGCCAAGTATTCATGGACAATTAAATATCAAGCTTATGCTGAGATGTACACATACTTGCAGCACACATGTCACCCTTATAAAGCATATTGTTTTACACTGTTCATAAGATTTAGTATAGATGTGAATATTATAGATGTGAATTTTTTTTTGTTGAATATTATAGAAGTGCATTTTCTAGTTAGATGTGTAATTTATAGATGTGTATTTTTATAGATGTGTGCTTATAACAATTTAGATAGAAATGTGTACATCTTGATTATTGAAATGTCTTGAATGATGAATAGGTCTCAAATAATTACATACACATAATCACCGCATACCACACATTGATTATTGATGTCCTGCTAATCATATTTTAATTTCTCAGGACTGTTCGTAGACAATTTAAATTGTTGGAATAGTACTGCAGGGTGTACTATCTCTGGCCTATACGTGATCCCAGTTCCAGTGAGGACAGCGTTCAGTGTGGCTGTACTCCAGAGCGAACGAATGTTGTATTGTTGGAAGCAAAACCGATTTGACGCTGAGGGGCAGCATAATAACCCAGAATGAGCCACCACGTGGTGGTACAGAAATAGCCAAATGCCTCGTCATCTAATTAGTGACGCGCATGAATGGATGAACGAGATTCCCACTGTCCCTACCTACTATCTAGCGAAACCACAGCCAAGTGAACGAGCTTGGCAGAATCAGCGGGGACAGAATACCTATTGAGCTTGACTCTAGTCTGGCACTGTGAAGAGACATTCATCCAGGAGAAAGTGAGAGATACCTCGGATTGAACTTTGATCCACACACTGGCCATACAAGCAACAACAAAATTAATGAGGTTCTTGTTAATTGGGCTCAAAAACTTGACAATCTACCACTTAAGCCCACGCAAAAAATAGAAATTTTGTGACAGTACTTGATCCCTAAACTGTCATTTAAATTGGAAATGACAGGAACTGAAACTAAAACTTTAAATGTTTTGGATCAAACAATAAAAAAGTATGTCAAGCATTTTCTACACCTTCCTGCATACACATGTGATGGTCTCCTATATTCGAAAAGATCATTTGGGGGCCTCAGTATACCAAAACTATGTACAACAATTGGTCTAAACAAAGTCAATAGTTTATTGTATCTCAGGGCAGCCCCAGATCTGTACATAGCTCATTCATTCATGTATGCAGGAGAAGTAATCAATGAAAAAATTGATAACATCATCAAAACACACAAACTCAACATTTTAGACAGTAGGTTTCTGAGTTATGATTTGAATTTGTTAGCAACATATGATTGGAGAAAAGAAGAATTTGAGAAATGGGCAAATCTCCTGTCCAAGGTGATGGTATAAAATACTTAGCTAGTAATCCAACA